>VKOC01025045.1:0-23292 GCA_009364415.1 Spea multiplicata
TTAACAAATAACTTACAAAACTTTGAATTCTTGATCCAGAAAAAATAACAACACAATTCATTTTGAAACCAAGAGGCTGCTTTCCTGTATCAACAAATCCAGACGACACAGAAAAGAAATTGCATTTAAAGCCAAACCTTTTTTTTTTAACCGGTGACGTAAAAAAATGGGTATTATATGTCCTGAAAATTACTGTAATTGGTTTAATTACTGTATACAGCGCTGGGGGGTTAATATTACTTGTATACAGCGCTTGGGGGTTTATATTACTGTTACAAAACAACGGGGTTTATTAACGTAATAACAGCGCTGGGGGTTATATTAGCTGTATAAGCGCTGGGGTTTATATTACTGTAAAAGCGCTGGGGGTTATATACTGTATACAGGCGCGGGGGTATACTTACTGTATACAGCGCTGCGGGGTTATATTCTGTAACAGCGCTGGGTGGGTAAATATTACTGTTACAGCACGGGGTTATATACTGTAATAAGCGCTTGGGGCTATATTACTGTAACAGCCGCTGGGGCGGTTTATGTTGCTATATACAGCGCTGGGGGGTTTATATAATTATGTCAGCAGCGGGGTTATTACTTGTATTACAGCACTGGGTTATATTACTGTTAACTAAGGTGCTGGGGGTTTTAATTACTGTATCAGCACTGGGTTATCATTTAACTGTATAGCAGCGCTGGGGGTAAATATTTACGTATACAGCGCTGGGGGGTTAAAATATTACTGTATACAGCGCTGGGGGGGTATATTACTGTATACAGCGCTGGGGGTTATTGCTGTATGCAGTGCAGGGGGTTATTATTATTACTGTATACAACACTTGGGGTTATACTCGAGGGGAAAAATGTTTTGTTCCGCTATGGTTGAGAAATTGAAGAAGAGACTTCCGAGTTCTGTATCTCTTTATTGTGACTTAGAGGTTTGTTGTTAACGAGTTTGGAAGAAAAGGGTTCATCAGATTTCTGGGACAGTAATAATCAATTCTCCGGTGTATTTCTCTATAGATCGCTTGCCTTTCAGAAGCCTGGATAACAGAATGTTGACAAATGAGGTTTTTTAACACATTGCTTGCTTTTCTTGGACAGTTTAATGATTACTAATGGAATCTAAACTCTACCAAGCTGTTCTGTTGGCAGCGGTTGGCAGACACGGGAAGATAGCAGCTCTCGGCACATAAGGATCAGCTGGCACGCAGTCCGCCCGTCTTCTGTTTAAAAGAACAACATTCATTTCAATGAAATAATACAAAGTCACGGCCCCCCCTCCCCCCGCAATCTGCGTTCAGGGGCCCGACTCCTAATGAATCAATATTTTAGAGCAAATAAAGGGAATCAAGCTCAAAATATGAGCCGGTGTAATATGAGCAAAGACCTTGGGAGCGTTCGGTAATAGCAAAAACGTCATAAACAGGTGATAAGAGCCCCCTTCTGTACAAAAAGCCTTAGGGGCACTTTAAATCTGGGAGCCCCAGGGGCTACAAGGAGCCCCAGGCTGGCCACTTGACACACAAGGTGAATGTCCGGAGGCCCACTGGCCAACACAGCCCCATACACCCCAGGGGTAATTGTGCGACCACTGGCTGGATACACCCTGCTGCATTCATAACATAAAGCCGCACACCCAACCTCCGGCTGAACCTATGTCATCATTTGGCCGCTGGCCTTAAAGCGCCAGTGCAGCCCTGTCTATGACAGCCGTCCCTGGCTGAAGAAGTCTGTGTTATACCCTTCAATCATTCATCTTATATACAGTAGTTCACTTAAAAAAAAATAATCCTCATATATATATATAAAGAGTCTGTTGGGTCAATAAGTTGGGCACGACTTGCAAAAAACTTGAACTTCCTGCCTTTATTGGGAAAATTCTATCAAAATATCTACCCACATTTTTGGCCGAGACGAATTGGCCACAAAAATGAACCAAAACATTTATCCGAATCATTTTTGGCCCATTTGCACATGTCTAGTATGTAGTAATTATGTAGTGATGTTGGCCAGCGGACCACCGGACCTTATCTGGTGTGCCAAATGGCCAGTCCAGGCCTCGGTAGGTAGTACAAGAAAGAGGATCCTAGATGCGTCCTGTGGGGCTCATTTGGGATAAAAAGGAGAGAGAGAGGCTATATAAGTCTCATCTGACCCATCTGAAGACATATCTGTAATCCGACCATGATTCAGATTGGTTATATGTAAGTGAACGGGTTTGCATCGTCCCCCAGTGATTATCCAGTGATACTTTGCCCCTAGCGGTAAAGACATAACGTATGGGACTTATGATAACTCTTAGGACACCCCCTCCCCCAAAACTCAATAAAAAAATGTCTCAAGTCCACAAACGCCATCAAAGAAGAGGGAGGAGAAAAAGAAATCAAGGAAAAAGTAGAGAAATAAGAATTTGTCTTAACTTCCTGTTAACATCATTTACAGTTAAAATAATAAACATTATGAATGAAAAAAAAATCACCAATTTAAGAAATATATTTTTCAGAGAAAATAAGTATTGAGTCCAAAAATTAAAATTTTGCTTACAAATGTAACTCAGTCTCTTGGATCAGAGCAGTTGTGTTGATGTAAGAGGAGCGGACATTAAGCGCCTTAAGTCCTATGAAGCTACTTGGGCGTCAAATAAAGTTCTCTCCGTGTTACGTTCAGTTACTCGCGCTAATTAATATGATCTGGTCTGGAGATGATCCATCGTCCGCTTAAACTAAGCTTTGTGAAAATCAGCAAATAATTAGAAGCCGGAGATACCGTTCTTTCCTCGGTTGGAAATGTAAAAAAAAAATATATATATATTTTTATTAAAACAAACAAAAAATAAAATGCAAATGGGAGAAAAACATACGCCAGCTTATACTTTATCAAGTGGATTAAATAGACATACCGAATAATGTATTTATTTTTGTTTTAAGTAATTCAATTTATATTTTTAAAAATGTAAAAAAATAATTATAAATGGCCAGGGCTATGGAAAGGGGAAGTCCGTGAATGATGTCCGATTATCTCATCCTATCTGGTAATAAAAAATATAATTCAACAGACTCATGGACTAAATTGTAATTATTATTATTGTTCCTTGGAGAAATAATGTCAGAAAAATATAAGAACAAAGAAAAAAATAAAAATTCATAATTTATAATGTACTTTAGTTGAATAATTAAAAGAACAGCAGCCAACGTGTGATGCCAAAAAAGAGACAGTAAAAATGGGTTAAATGATTACTCTCCTACATAGCAAAGCAAGTTCAAGACCAGGGACCTGTGCACACTAGGAAAGGCTGGGTTTCTGTTCCTTCCACAGATTTTCTTTTTATATTATTTAACCCAGTATGGCTCATAAACCCCATATGTACTTTAATTATCCCCAATGGGTTACAGGGTGGGGGGATTCAGGAGCTCTATCACTGGTCCTCCTATTGGTTACTAGCGGATCCTGGGGACCTCCTCCATTTTTTAAACATGATTTTATTTTCCTATTTATTGTATTATTATTTATTATTATTTGTATTGCGGGAGGAGCAGTATATTTTTGCAACCTTGCTATCAGCCTCACATGAAAACACGCGCATTAATGTCGCATTCCCTGCCTATTCATTTTCAGCATTGGTAAATTCGTTGAGTTGTTCGTTGTGTTTGTTAGTATAAAAACCACGAAGTCGGTCAGTGTACAGTAGAATTAACGATGTTAGCTCAATGACCATCTTAACTTTTTTGTAAAAGACCAAAGTGTCTTACCCTGAAACCCAGCTAAGATTCCGAGTGTTTGATATTCACATTTTCACCTGTTCCATTGTAAACTTGCCAAGATGCGAAATCTACACTGGTAAGTAACTCCCTAGTGAGCATGAGGCGGCAGGCAGCAGGCAGTGATCAAACCACCGAGGTTAGTATTTAGTGTAGGGTTAGCAACTTAATCCACCAGAATTCAATCTTGCGAGTTTGCTGCTTTTTCAGTGCCCTTGGGACCTGCCAGCCTAGGACCATGTCTGGTCAACTGATTCCAGTTATATTAGCGTGTATTTAATATTTCCATGTTTACGTCACCTGCCATAATAATGCAATCTAATCGTCTCAATTATTCTACCCGCCATTTGTATAATGCACATTGTATTTTCAACTGAGCAATCCCGCTAATTAGGAATTAAAAAATGCTTTATAACGATGAACCAATAGGGCTGTTACTTGTTAAAAGCCGAAAACCAAATTCATTTCGGGGACAATTATTTCCTATTTAGAATTTCTTGCAAGGAATCTCTAATTTTTTTATTCAAGATGCCTACGCACTTCAGTGCGGAATAAAGCAATAAACGCGGCAATTAAAAAGTTATTTAAAATTAATTCTACCAGAGCTCATTGCCAGGGGAGGGGGGGGATATCTCTGGGCTACAGACGGCCCGGGTGACTAATTCGGGCCATGAACTCTTTTAATTAGTCGAAGAAACAATTTAGATTTGGAATGCTGCTGAAATCATCTTATTTATTCCTCTGGAGCCCCTCATAATGCTTTTGTAGCACATTTTTAACCCCTTAAGGACAATGGGTGCTCCCTAAACCCTTTGTAAACAATGCATTTTGAGCCCGTACGGACTTTGTCATTAAGGGGTTAAAAAATTGCCGGTCCCAAATTGTTTCTATTTAACCATTTAAAAATAACAAAAAAATGTGAATATTTTATCTCTTGTCTGGCTTCATTTTTTTTCTTTAGATTTTGTTGGCAGGGGGAGATCTGATTTATTTAACAGTAATTGCTTCACCCTGTAATCTGACAAATTGATTTTGACTTATTTTGCATGTATTTTGCCAGTCGAGCCACCATGTGGTTAATTAAAATTGCAATACATCAATGAAATAAAGATTCTTATGGCATTTAGTATCAGGCGTAGGGCTCTAACCGCGAGTGATTAATTACTTAGGGGTTCCATAGAGAGCTCCACTTTCATAACCACCTAGATCATGGGGAATACCAGTAATTACTTCTGCATAGTAGAATTTGAAAGCTTAGAATTTCACTTAATTTTTATTATTAAAAAAAATAATAATAATAATTTCCACCATATTGTGGTCTTTAGAGCTTTTAAGAATTGTGGGTCCGTGGTGAATCGTTACGTTACGGTCTCAAATGTACGTATATTTAATGGCTTTTTATAATAAATGTCGGGCACAGAAAGGGTCCGACCTTATATTCCATTAATTAATGGACAAGTTTAAAACACTATGAGGTACATTGAGAAATGTAGCATTTTAAGGACTGACAAAAAATATTTAACCCCTTAGGGACCAGGGCTCTTTTTACACGACAGGACCTGTTTTTTTTTTTTTTTTCCTATGTCGTTCTTTAACAGTTATTTCCCTCTTTCCGATTTAGTGACCACATACAAGTAGGGCTTTTATTGAAAAAATGGGGTTAAAAAAATATTCAGAGATTTACTTATATGTAAATTAGCTAGTATAAAAGGGAAAAAATACCAAAAATATATATTCGCTAACCTACACTGATTTGGAAACCGCTCTATATTCCTATAACATATACTGTATTTTATTTAAAGTTTTAAGTTTTTTCCCCATTTTTTTTAACTGCTGCCTAACCCTAAAGCTAAAAGTAGCCTTATGTAAAAGCAATGTGAGGGTTAGCGTGTGTGTATGTATGTATGTATGTATGTATGATATTAATGTATGTTGTATGTATTGTATGTATGTATTATGTATGTATGTATGTATATGTATGTATGTATGTAATGTATGTAGTTGTATGTATGTATGTATGTATGTATGTATGTATGTATGTATGAACATGAATGTGTGTGCTAGTATGTGTGTGGACAAGGCCAGGTTAAGGAGCTGAGGGCCCAGGGGAAATAATAAAGCAAAGGCCCCTTCTCTGGATTTCTTACCTTTAGCAACGACCCCCCCCTCCTTTTCTTTGTATTATAGTAAAGTTATTTCAGTTAAAGATGTGCGCAATGAATGCATCTTCTATATAGTCGATGTACAAAAAATAATAATTCCCCCCAAGAAAAAAAAGTGAAAAAGGACAAAAAAAAAAGATGAAAAAAATCTAGTTTTTTTTTTAGTCAAAGTCACCTGCAGATAGGTAAATATTCCCCAGTTTTTTTGGGTAGGTCTCGCCTCCAGTGCAGGCGCTCGACCCCTGTGTCCCAAGCTAAGAAGGCAATCTTGCTAGGACAAAAATAATCCACCATCAACTGCAAAATGGTGCTGGGTGCCGGCTCTTCTGGGCTCAAACGTTCTCCTTCCAATAACCTACTTTGTTCCTTGATGCACTTTTATTGGTGGGAATTACTATTTTTTTGCAGGATGACTGGATCTTCTCTGCCCACCAAAAACATCATTACCAAAGGTCATTTGTTGCTTTGAAGATATCTCTGTTCGATTTTACTTGTGTGTTATCTTTATAAAATACCTTCGGGATGAGCTATCTGATTATATTCCCACCGAGATAAAATTAATCATTTCCAAAGCTCATGGGCTTCCTAAAAGTAGGAATTATTTACAGCTAATTTATTTTGCGATCATTACTGTTGGGATAGACAAAGCACATTATTAAGTCTAAAAAAGGATTAGCATTTAAAGTGTCTTGTATTTGGAACAATGTTTCAAATAAATCCTTTTGATTCTCCTAAAGCTTGTTTAGAATTTAGTTTACTTAATCGCTTCCACCACATAGGACAGGAATGGGGCTGGTTTACCCCATACCTCTCCAAAGGGTTAATTTTACTTTAAGTCCATATTATAATGGGCATGGGATAGAGGCCTCAATCTCCCCCTAAGAGAATTTCATTTTTACCCCCCTCCAGTCTTAATAGACACAGGGTGAGGCATAGCATGGACTCTTTATCAGCGATTTTTTTCAACCACAAGTAATTCAACCACACAGAACAGAAAAATAGATGCGTTGAAAGGAAAATCTTTTTTTTTTTTTATAAATTATTTTTTTATTGTTTTTTTTGGTTCAAGATTATTATTATTTTATATAATATTAAAATATTATGATATAGTTACTAATCATAATAATTAATAATTTTGTGAGTTGAAGGTGAGGACATGCAAGTTCCATATTATTGTAATATATATATTTTTTTCATGTGTTTATCAGTTTCCCATGTCTTTAGTCCATTCTGTTTAAAAACTAATATATTTTTGACAAAACTTTAATCGCACTCCCAACGTTTAAATTAAGCAAATAAGCTGGAAGGATGTGAAGGATAATGGGAAGATGATGGAGGACTTTAGTGGCTTTTATACCGCCATGAAAATGTTACTAGGTGCTCCTCAAGCCTCTGCTTCCGATTGTAAGTTAATGCACTAACTTCATTGAACTTTTAGGGGGAAAAAGTCATATAAAAATAAAATCTTAATCAAATGCATTGAAACAGGTTAGCACGCTAAATCAAATTTTAATTTGCATATTACCCAAATTAGTCTTACATTAGTTCTAGTTGAGATACAGTGTATGAATTAGCCAGTCTGCTACAAAATCTATTACAATATTTAACACCCAGAACGCCATCAGCGAGTGTTACATTTTGCAGAACGTCTTATGTAATAGAATTAATTATAAATTACCATTTTATGGACAAATATTTCCGTATGCGTTATGGTAAATATTTGATTTTTTTTTCCACACAGTTTTGTAAAATGACTTCATGCTTCTAAAAAATTCAATAAATTCTGCACTTGAACCAAAAGTAATTTAAGAAAAGATACATTAAAATAAATACGTATTGTACATAAAATGGTAACATTTTTACAATAGTCCTAATTAATATTTGTTGATCACATAATATAATTTATTTTTATTGGACTTCTAGGCAAATTGATCTGAGTGTCCCTGCTTTGGAAATGAGGCCATGAATATAATCAATATACCGTAATTAAAGGACCCATTTTGGAATAGTTCGACCTTTGACCCCACTTTCAACCCATTGGATGCATTATTGGCTGCCACTGAAAATAGACAGTGCGATGGGGGGTTAACATATAGAGAACGGCCCCTGTGTGGCGTATTTGCCCCTCATCCTCTTCTCACTGGAGAGAAAGAGAATGATTATGAATAAATTAAATCCAGTTTGGAGGGACACAGACCCCTCCCCCTCTCCATCCTTGTCCTGTGGGATGAAAGGGGTTAAAAAACTAAAATGTCCCCTTAGTGGGGGGGGGGGGTGATGTCCATTTATAGATTTTTTTATAAAATATTTCACAGCGAACAATACATTGAGTTTCTCATTTTCAAGTTACGATGATAGAATCTGACAGTTTAACCCTTCCCCCCCATCACACCTCTCACTAAGCAGTCGAAGGGTCAGCGGATAATGGCCGTAGAAATGAAATTTCCCCGTCAACCGCTTAAAAACTTTCAGAAAATGATGATCAGATCACTTTCCCCCAGAAGCATAGATTTTTTTTTAAAAAAGGGTCATTTAAAGTGTCGGAGAAAAATAATCTCCCTCTGTGTCTAAAAACGCATTTCTGTATTTAATTTAAAGATGAAAAATGAAGCCGGTGATAATTCTTTCAAACCCTCTACTTCGCTTCACAGGCTTTATGGAAATGCCCAGCTGCCCTTAGGGCATTAAACGAAATACCCGGCCAGACTGGCTGGGGGGGGGGGATTCGGGTCTTTACTTATTAATGAAGATTTCGGTTCACATTGTAATCGTTTTGCCGATGTCTCCGACTGGGTGTTAAGAGTCACGGTAGGCGAGATCCTTCATCTCATTTATTCGCTTTTATTTTGGATTAGAATGACTGGGTCCAATGCACTTTACTGAATGGGCTTTAGTCATTACTGGTCAGCAGACGTCCGCCATGTTTTCCTTATATTCACAAAATTACGTCCATTTAATGGTTGACAATTAGTGGAATTATATAAAATAATGTATAGAATATTTCATTATTAAAGCTGTCAATAGTATTTAATGCAATATTAAGCAGCAAAGCCCTTGGCTATAAACATCAGATCGGCCCCATCCGGCCCCCGTCTAGTCGCCCGTTTCTCCCGCTGTAAAGAGTCAAACCTTAATCAGTCGTTGGTCTCGTCTTAGATTCAGGAGCCGTATGCCTATCCCGCGCATGTTTAAATTCCCTCGCTGTGTTACCCTCTACCACTTCCGCTGGGAGTCGGTTTCACTTATCAACCACCTATTTAGTGAAGAAAAAAATGACAGCATCTCCCACATCGTACACCAAGCAATTTAAAAGAACCAGAGATTAAAATTGTTATTTTCACACAGCATAAATTATAAAAAATCGTTATATTTTCTTAATAAACCTTTCATTAGGATTTCACTTTTTTGTTTGTTTGTGGTAATTACCCGCGGGAGAGCGATAAGTAATTCCAATTAGCTGGAAAATGTGAATATGCCAATGTGCGGAATCTGATTGCCGCAGTTCGGGGGTTTTATATAATGAGTTTTCAGTTTACGGCAGACATTAAATCAATGAATTTTTAATTTTCTTAAAAATAAGACCCACAAGTGAAAAACTTAATATAAAAGAAAGGAACTGCCTAAAAGTAGCTGTTTGAGGGAAAATATTATGTAATAAAATTACTTAGAAACTAGAGATGTTTAAAATCATAAAAAGGTCATAAAAATGATGGCGTCCGTCCTCCCGGCAGAATTCCCTGTTGATTGACTTTGGGTCAAATCATCCAGATTTTGGTCCTGCAAAAAATATTCAGAAATATACCACTGAAATAAGGATGCCCTCTCTCTCAGGGGGCAGTTCTCCTGGTTGAGATATCTGCCCCCCCCCCAGATAGTCCGTGAAAACCCCCTGAAATGTAAAATTGTTTCTTTTCTTACTTAAAATGCCATTCAAAGCATTTTCTGTGGACAACGGCTTTATATAAAAAAAAAAAAAACCAGAAGCCGATCGATCTTATTGTCTTATGGAACATTTCTTTTAAGAATAATATTAGTGATACAGAACGGGGTGAAAATGCTTACGTTTGGTTAATCTCTCAGAGGGAACAGGTTTATTTCTGAAGACGCTTCCTTTATTAAGGACACATTTCTTTTTCATGACATCATATACAGAGCATAACTTCCTGCTCGTTTGCCTCTCACGACATCAAAAGAGGAATTAAAAAATAGAGCAGGCAAAACAAAACCCGTCCCCGGCATGCGCATATTATTCATCTAATTGTAATAAATTATTATTAATACCTTTTATTTATTAAGCGCCAACACATTCCGCAGCGCTGTACAATTTAAATGGGGCAGTCAACGCACATAACAAATATCCATTAATACGTACAGACGCACCAGGAGATGAGGACCATCTAGCCCTACGGTACTGTTGTACAAGGCTTATGGCAAGAATGAGGGGCTTCTGAGACCCCCGCTCGAGAGCTTACAATCTAAAGGTATAGTTTGGGTAATTGAGACAACAGTAGAGGTTCCGCACATATCTGGGAACTTCCCTCATGGGATGCGGAGCCTTCCGGAGCCTTCCCTTGTGGGATGCGGCCTAGGACTGCCCACTGACGTCAGCGGGCGGTCCCGTGACGTCGGTGGGAGGTCCCCCTGATGTCAGTGGGAGGTCCCGCTAACATCGGGGGCGTTCTCGCTGACGTTGGGGGTGTTCCCTCCGGTTAAAGGGAAAATGGGCAGGGAGCGGGGGGTGTCAAGACCCCGCTTCCATGACCCGGAGGATGAACAGAGTGGTGGACGGGTGGGTTAGTGCCCGGCTAAAGATGGCGGCTAGCAGAGGGCTTGTGGTGTTTCAGGAAAGCTACGAGAAGGGAGAGAAAAGGGACATTTTTAAGGTAAAATGGAGAGGGGGGCAGAAGGGGAGGGGTTATGGCTGTGAGAGGCTATAGGGGAGGAGTTATGGCTGTGGGAGGCCAGAGGGGGAGGAGTTATGGCTGTAGGAGGTGAGAGGGGGATTGTGAATGAAGGAATGTGCATATGAAAAAGTAAACATTTGGCCAAAAAAGAAACAATGTCCCCAAAATACATATTTGTTTCATATACAAGAAAAAAAAGCATAATAAGACAAAAAAGTCTTGAGCTGATGGCTTGTGGTGTTTCAGGAAAGCTACGAGACGGGAAAGGACCCAGAAGAATTTGGGTTTAAAAAAATATACATTTTAAAACAGGAACAAAATGAATAATGATGAATAATAACATGAATAGCTTCTACGAGATGGTTAAGTGTATTTCTGTCTGAAGGGTTTTCGATATATTACAGTGTTTTTAGATGAAAAATAATCATTATATATGTTAAACCGCTGGGATTCCATGGAAAGCAAGAATCTGTACTTTTGCCTTTTTTTTAGGCAGAAAAGACCTCTTTCATTTCGAAAATAGAAACAAACCAAGAAAAGCAAAAAATAAATAAATAAATGAATAAAAATATAATAAATATTAAATAGGAATAAATGAATGAATGTAGATGGCTTTTTTTTCTGGTTTTGCTTTGAAATGGTTAAGTGTTCGGTAAGACGCTACGTGAATCCTCGGCATTCTATAAAAGACTATAAAAGAAAAAAAAATGTATCGAGATTAACGGGATCCTTGGCCACCCTGCCTACAAAAAACTCACTCGATGCACTAATGCAGATAGCGGCTCTCAAAGAACACGCGGATAATAAAAGCCGCGGCCGGCCGGTTCAGAAAATAATGCAGAAAATAAGAGGACCTTTGCCAGCTGCGATTCACAAACGAGCGCAGTTCAGCCGGTGCAAGAAATTCTTATTATTTATCCATCGATAAGCGTCAGAAAAACAAGCAGAGACGCATTAGCAGCAGAAAAAGGGGGGCGATTTGAACCTCAATCAGTCGCCGGTCTCGTCTTAGATTCAGGGCCGTATGTCTATCCCGTGCATGTTTAATACCCTCACGGTATTACCCTCTACCACTTCTGCTGGGAGGCTGCTCCACTTATCTACCACCCTCTCAGTAAACTAAAACTTCCTTCCATTCCACCTCAGCCTCTGACCGTCTATATTCTGGGTTCTCGTTGTAATTTTTCTCCTCCTTTGAAATAAATTCCCTCCCGTCCTTTATCCCTTTATGGATTTTAATGTCTCTCCCATCCCCCGCTCTCTCTCTTCTCTCCCCCAGGTTGGACAGATTGAGATCCTTTTGTCTTTCCTGATATTTTTTATCCTGCAAACCGTTCCCTTTCCTCCGCTGAACTCTCTCCAGTATGTCAAGATCCTTCTGGAGATGGGGGTCTTCAGAACTGTCCCCAATACTCTAGGTGAGATCTGTCCTCCATCGACCCCTCAAGTCCCTCTATCAGAAATAATTACCCCCCCCCAAGTCCCCCTCTTTGATTGTCGCTGACAGCTCAGGGGCCCCCAATGTCTTTGGATACCCGACTTTGGGTATATTGTCTTCTAAATGGGTTTCTTAATAAGTGTTTACAAAAATGATTATTAATATTATTAAAATCCTGTAAACACCAGGAAAAGGGTATTTTAGCCGGCAGTTTGGCTTCCCTCTGATTATCGGGATGAAATGTAGTTAGTTGGGGAAAAGTGTCTAAATTACCATTTTTTGTTAATTAGCTTCCTGTAGGAAAAAAATAATCAAATAAAATCATATAGAAAAAATCCCCTAAAATGGCAAAATATGAACAAATTATATGGTAATTGCTCTGAATATAGAAATGTTGGCGAATCTGTACAGTAAAATACAAAATTCGGAAATATATTTTATCACCAAAATGTATTAAATTCAATAATGCTAATATATCTATGTGTAGCATTTGGGTAATTTAATTAGTGAAAAATCATTAATTTTGTTATATTGCTTTTCACATTTTTTTTTTTCTCCAGATTTTCAGATAATGGGAAAACTTTGAACAGAAACTCTAATTATTTTCTTTATAATGGCAATAACGTTTAAATATTGCTTTGGGTTGTTCGGTTTCCAATTTGACGTTATGAGTCACTCGATAAAATGTTGTATTTTATCTTCCTATAACAATCTAATTAAAGCGAGTTTATCATTCTAAGCGGGTTACGGGCTGTAAAAATCTGCAAATTGCCTTGTAATGGTGAAAAATATTTACTCTTAATGGTGAGAAAAAAAATAAAATAAAAAATAATAATTCTTAAGGTTATATATATACTATATATATATGGGCACCATAACCATGATCTACCATTAAAGCTCAACAATAGACTTTGTCTTTTCTTATCCTGAAATTAAATTAATTGTCGCTCACTCACACTCGCTCTCTCAACGTCTCCCTACTTTATCTGAAAACCGCTTCTCCGACGCTCTGCTTCTCCTGTTCTTTTTCTCCTCCTCTCTTTTTTCCGCCAATCCGTCTATATTATTCTCTCCTTTAAAAAGGAGGAGCCTCCGCACACACAGCACGGGGACGTCCTCTCGCCCATTCTTCCAATCGGGGGAAAGATTGTCTCCCTGGTGTGCACGGAGCTCCACCCCTTTTCCAGAAGTAATCGGATGAGGAGGAGAGGAAAATGCAGATGGGTCAGCAGAGCAGGAGAATGGGGCATATCAGAGAAGGAGACCGAGACACGAAAGCGTTTGTCAGAGAAGGGAGAGTTTAAGAGTGCGCGAGAGTGTGAGTGCAAGAGAGTGAGTGAGATTTCAAATGAAAATTCTGAGTTTTCTCCTTTTTTGTTTGTTTGGTTTTTGTACATTCATACGAATGAACAAATGTAACCAAACTTGTTAAAATTAAAATTCCTCCATAAATACGATAGGTGGGGTGTCCTGCCTCTAACTCCTACTTCCCATATCCAGCTGCCTCCCGCCACCACCTAGAGGTTATGATGAGACTTTTAAATATTAGCAAACGTGAAGCATTTTTTTATTATTAATTAATAATAATAACCTGTATTTCTGAAATGATTTGATAAAAAAATATTATTTTCCTAATTTGATATTTCATGGGGTTTTAGGTAATTTAGCGTTAAAAATCTGCTGTTGGTAGGCTATTAGTGCTGATGGCTCTATTTATAATACTTGTTATTTATTTTTTTCTTATTTACTGATGGGAATGGAAAAAAATGGTTAAAAAAAAAAATAATAAAAAATATAAAATATATTATATATATATATATATGTAAAAATTCTAATGACAGATAATACGATGCATTTCCACTTTAACACATGGTCCAATGATATTAGAGAGGTCACAGGGAGGCTTTGTTCAAAAATAAATAATTTTCCATATGGCCGGAGTTTTTAAAAACTCATCCAAAATTAGTACAAAAAGTGGAATTTCCGCTTGGCTTGTATGCAGCCCCAGAAGGTGTTATCCTTATGCGATGTCATTAATCAGAAGCTATCGTCAAAGATAATGGAAAAATAGGGGGGAAAAAGGGTCCGATCTACTAAATTTAGAACTAGCAACTCCCCGAGGACGACTTAAATCAGGCGTAAAGTTCGTTTCTCGTTCGATGAGAAAACTTTAAACTCCGCGGCTGGTAAAATCTAGTCCATATTTCTTAAAATATTCTAAATACTTTTACGTACAAGCTTTTTTTCGATTGTACATTTTTAGTTGTTCACGTAAACAATTTTAAATTAAGTTTAAAATGACTTAATCCAGTATTTAAAAAAATAAAACAAGTTTAATAAAAACACTGATATCACCCAAAATGGCTAAAGAGAGATAGTCAAGTCTGACTTTTGCGTTCATTGCAAAAAATATAACATTTTTGGGGCGCTTTTATTTTAGGGGGTGTGGTTAGAGGCGTGTCTGAAGGCAGAGCTTTTTGTGTAACTGAGGCATTAAGAAAATGAATAATGGATATATTAACCCATTCCTTACTGTTTCTACTCACATCATTAGGGATTTAGCTCTGATACCCTCAGGGGAAGAAAGAGGGGTAGCCTTCCACGGTTTGGAGACCAAAGGAGAACTGGCCAGACTAAAAAAGGGACACTCAGGATGTACGCATGCCCTCGCCTGTAACTCACAAAATGTAAACTCATAGGCACTCACAAACGACTGACAGACTAGAGAATCTGCAAGAAGGTTTGAGTGCTAAATGCGAGGGCTTACGACAGAAGTCACTCGACTTCTTAATGAATGGATCCAAAATATCCTTCCAGCATTGGCCCCCTTGCCAGTCCTCCCATATTGGTCTTAAATGTTCCTAGTACCTCCGATAACCAGAACTTCCATGACATTCAGCCAGCACTTGGATAGTTAAAGGCTGTTCACCCCCCCGTTACGATAGGGTCATGTCCGAAAATAACCGCGATGGGAACAAAACTCCAAAAATGATTTTCATGTTACAAAGTTACTGTCGTTTATGTTACAAAGAATTTTTTTCCCAATATGTGCATCTTAATTACTTTTAGCGAATGTAACCTCAGGGAAATGTAAATTTGCTGGTTTTTAGCATTTTTGGAAACATGGTAACGCCTGGTAACGCCTGCTATGGAAGTCTCAATATTTTTTAACTATTAAACCTTTAGACAAAGAGACAACGTGAATACAACGTATTTCTTTTATCTTCTTTTATAAAGCGCATTACTTAAGCAGAAAAATTGCTTTTATGTCTTTTATGTAAATATATTCACCGGCACGTCTCACGTCTTCTTTTTTTAATGCCGCAATGCTTTTTTTTCCCTCCCTCGAGCTGATTGATAGGACTCGGAATCTGTGTTTTAAGAGATGCCTCCGGTTCTGCAGCGGGGATAAACTGTGATTACGGGACAGGATCCCTCATTAATTTAAAAGTTCCTACTCCCCCCCCCCCGATCCTGATGAGTAGTTTTTATTTTTTTTTCTGAATAATAATTAATAACCCGGGTAATAGGACGGGATGCTTGATAAAACGAGGCAAGCAATTAGAACTCCATAGAAGATGGAATAAATTCCGCGGAATTCAGAATAATATTAAACGCTCACACATTCCAAAGATAGAATGTTTTTATTTGTAACAAAATATCGTCGGACATTCCGCTCCCTTCGATTTGTTAGCGGCGACTTGCGGAGGTCCGGTCCTCTTTGCTTTATTAAAAAAAGTTGGGTTTCGTTGAACTTGTCCGCTAAATATTTAATAGCTGGAACATGAAAAGACCTTTCACCGGCTCGGCTGATATTCTAGGGGGTCTCTAATGCGGGAAGGGGGGGAGGGGTTCTGGTACATCTCTGATATTTTGATCTATTTTCTTATCCGTCGGAAATCATTTCTTAGCTCGCAGAGCGGAGAATCATAAAGGCAGAGTCAGTGGAGCTTGGATTTGATATTTATTATGGTTTTTTTAGCTTAGTATTTTTAGTATTCGCTGAGGTCGTTGCCTTTTATTAATATTTCATTTCTGAATCTCTGCGCTGAGTTACCAAGGAAAGTAAGAATTTATCCCATAGACCATAAATTATGTTTTTCTTTGTTTTTTTTATTGTAACTTTAATTAACAGGAATTGCCATACATGGGACTCAAATATTAACCCTTTAATAACATACATATATATATATGTATGTTGTTAATATAGTGACCTACTATTCATTTCAATTAAATGGTTCTAACAATGGTCGTTATGGAAACCGTGACTTGTCAGGTGGTAAGGTTATTCTTAATTGAGTCACCTGTATTCAAGCAGGGATTGCAACTGTGATATAACAGGGAGATGCTTGGATTTCATTAACTCCAGATTGCGTGACCCTGGGAATCTGCCCATTCACCAGAAGACTGGGGATAAAACCCAGAGAGTCTGCCCATTCACCCTCGGACCCTGAGACTGGGGTAAAAACTCTGACAATCTGCCACATTCACCCCAAGCCTTGAAACTGGGGTAAAAACTGTGAAACTCAGGGGGCAAACCCTGACAATTCCCAGTAACGGGGATGGAGAGGAGACTTTTGATTCTATGGTATATAGTATAACTTCAGAAGTCAGAAAAATTCAAACTAAAATTAGTTAAAAAAATAATGCATTTACCGCTTTATTGATTAATAAAATTAATAACTTGCTTATTTTGAAAATGCGCAATTATATTTTCACAGCGAGTAAAAAAAAAAATAGCATCGGGGAGGACTAATGCAAAAACACATTTAAACAGACAGGCGAAACACGGCAATAAATGAATCCCAGTAACTCTTAATTCAGTGGAATCCAATTTAACATAACTGGCATTGAAAGCGTTGAATTGCCAATGTTTTTCCTTTCTATGCATGCGCGGGGTGTTTATGCCTTTTTTTGGACGGTACATTAAATTTCTTTAGCCTTGTGGATTCCAGACACAGGTTTTTATGGTCTAGAATGTGCGTGCAAAAAAAATGTACCCGTTTCGGTTAATTGCTAATATCCCTGGCAGCCCATTGAACAGCTTAGTAGAAGTTGTTTTCCTAGTGATTTTTATGTAGGTTTTTGTGGCGGTCACAGTCTACGACCCCCAACACCCCCACCCCACCCTACTCCACCCCACTACTAACACCAATAACACGTTAGCCCATCTAGCTGGCTTGTGTGCCAATGGCACAGGTAGGTGGCAGCAAGATTCGGTCCTTAATGTTGCTGCTAGAGGAGAGTGAAGCAAGCGTGTTGTGCTTCACTTATCCTCGTGAAGCCAAAAATGGCATTATTGCCCCGTTAATCAGTGATAATGGCCACTCAGGACTTTCAGTTATTCACCAACTTGTCTCTCTAGCTCCTTTATGGCTTCATAGCGAGAGCCGGTAACTGGCAGAACCCCCGCACGGCCAGTGGACCTCAATACCCAGGTGCCGGTCGAGGCATCTCCGACCTCGAAGTCCCCCTTGCATTAATTATCTAGGTATTGGGCAATATCACTAACTATCCCTTATTAAATGTAATTGTATCTAATACTAAACCCATAGACAACGAATTCATCCTCTATTCAGTAAATTATTAACGGTGCGCGGCACGATTTTATGGAAAATTAATATTGTTTTTGGCAAAAATTACAGTTTTTACAGTATAATACAAATGAAGTCATCAGAGAACAATCACCAGGTCCGCTGGATGAGCTTTGAAGATAGACGCGTCCACCATTTCGCCAAATGCCCCCTTATAGAACGCGATCATTTCTTTGCTGGCGGCTTTTTCCCCAGGGTTTTGGGGTCTCCAGCTCCCTTCCCGGCCGATTTCGTCCCGCCTGGTTTTGCGGCCCCTGATTCTTTCCCGCTCTTTCCTGCTCCCTGTTTATCCGGGCCGGCTTTCTCACCATCTTTCCTTTTAGCGCCATCTTTTCCATCCTTCACCTCTCCTTTGCCTTTACCATCGGTTTTTCCACCTTTCCCACCTCCTTTTCCATCTTCTTTGCCACTTTTCCCATCCGCTTTCCCGTCTCCTTTTCCTTCTTTCTTGTCTCCTTTTCCTTCTTTCTTGTCTCCTTTTCCTTCTTTCCCGTCTCCTTTTCCTTTATCTCCTTCTTTTTTCTTTCCTCCTTTCCCACTCTCTTTCTTTGTATCTTCCGCGTCCACTTTCCCGGAGACCGTTGGCACTTCTTTCTTCTTGGGCTCTGTCTTAGGAGCTGTGAGTATTGGAAAAAGACAAAAAAGAAAAAGAAATACCTTAAATAAAACCCGTTCATAAAGCTCTACAAAACAATTCAGAAATGTAATCCTTATCTCATATACAGACCATTACCAGAAAACACGCGTGTGCCGAGAGTTATCAACCTCCTCTAGTGATTTGTACTCGGCATAATGGGATTTATTCACTAAACAGCCACTTATGAAAAGACAAACAGGAATTTCCCACATAATTAACTATGAATTGTGGCCAACATCGACCTTCCTGCAGGAGAAACGCGGCGAGGCCTGCACTTTTTACAGCATCGGTAATGTATTTACAACATAAAAATTCACATAGAATAACGTTACCAGGTAATGAGAGCTCGCAGGGCCGACACAAATGGACCTTCATTGGAATTCAATGGACAGAATGAACATTTAGATTATAAATTGGACCCAAGGTAACCATCTTTTTTTATCCTTCATAACCGTGGTGGCCTCCATGTGGTACATATGGGCCGACATATGTGTTTCAAACTCATCCAGCTGACCTAATAGCGTTAAATGATGCCAAGTATCTTGTCTTTCCCTTACAAAAAAATACTGCAGTTTTTCTGAAGTAATACTGCAGTTTTTTGGACATGAAAAAACTCCAATACTGCACTTTTACTGCACTTTTACTGCATTTGTACTTCACTGTACTGCAGTTGTTTTTGTACGGAAGTACAAATGCAATAAAGCTGCAGCACATTGAAGAACAACTGTAGGTTTGCAATATAAAAAAAAAAGTGCGGGAAACGTGCAGTAAATATGCAGTTTTTTCATGTCCAAAAAAACAGCAGTATTACTTCAGAAAAACTGCAGTAATTTTTTCGTAAGGGTTGAAGTTGTACGGAGCAAATATGAGAAGAAACCCAGCCCTAAAAGCCAAAAGGAACCACGATTGCCAGTGGAACCAAGTCAGCAGAAGCTTCTTCAGGCTAAAGGTGAAGTCTCATGGGAAAATAATTATTTCTTTGGGCCTTAAGCCCAGGGCTGTGTTCACTTATACAATCAAGCACTTAAGAAACGTTGGTTTTATCTCATTTTGGCCCAATAAACTACCTTTATCTGCAGACCTGGAGCCGCCGTTGCTGTCAGTCATGTGATATTTTGGGTGACTTTCCCGGCTCAACCACCACACTGAGCTGATGCTTTATGGCGATGCTAATGAAGTCCTTTCCTTCGTAGGCCTTCATTTGACATGCTTTTACTGCTGGAGATAAATCTATCGCATATTACATCTGATATATTTATCCCCAGCATTGAATCTGACATGGTGACCCTTGAAGATTATAATATTTAATGTTTAAAATGGCTTTTATTTGAAAACATTCTTTTTTAAAGCAGTCTGCGCAGGAGCAAGGAGGAATAGCTACTCGGTGAATGAATTATTTATGATTTATTATATTGCAAGACAACATGAAGCTTATTTAGATGAAGGTAATAAATCCATGATTGTTCTAATGGTTTTCACCAAGATCCTCATAACTTAGTAAAAAAAACAACTAGTTTTGGTTCTTTAGAGGACTGGCTATTATTTAATATGAAATATAACTGTCTGTAGAAATAGAGATTGCGGTTGAAAAGACTAAAAGGATAAAGCTACGTTATCTGGAAGCGCCAGGCGTGTCCCACCGTGTGAATCAATGACCTCCGTTCCAGACCGGCGCATTATCGCCGCACGCCGGGCCCACCGGCGCATTAAATGCATGAAAGTCAATGCACTGATATGCGTCAAACAGCAAACCATCTGCTCGGCTGATAATACCCATTTATTACCTGGGTAAAGAGGATGAAAAGGGAATGAGAACGTAAGAAACGTTTTTGCTTTGATGTTCATATAAGTGGCAAACATTCTATATCATGTCACAAAAACTAGGCTTCTGCAATCGGATTCGTCTCAACTTTAATTTTAAAAAAAATTTGTCTAATTCATCAATTTTATGCAAATCTCCAAATATTAGAAGGGCCTCCAACAAAACAAACGAAAGCGAGTAAGAAAAAAACTCTAAATGCTCATTTTCAGGAGCTGAGTCTTCTCCCTGTATGTTACTCTCTCCCCCCTGTATGTTACTCTCTCCCCCTGTATGTTACTCTCTCCCCCCCTGTATGTTACTCTCTCCCCCTGTATCTTACTCTCTCCCCCCTGATATGTTACTCTCTCCCCCCTGTATCTTACTCTCTCCCCCCTGTATGTTACTCTCTCCCCGGATGTTACGTTTGTTGCGAGAGGCTGAAACAAGCTGTGGTTGGCATCTTGGCAACGTTCCCAGAAAATGTAGCTAAGGTTCAATGGGTTCTTGAGTCCAACAAATCTAAGTATCAGCAAATGCAAACTGGCTGCAAGAAGTTACATACAACAAGAGAAAAGAAAAACATTGCAGGGGGCTTTAGGGGGTGTCTGGAGGCTGTATTTCCCAATATAGATGGTGGACCCCTGGATAACATAACATACGTCCAGCTTCCAGGATTTATGTGTAAGTCACTCTGTACCTGATTAGGCATTCAGATACCTGTTGCCATTCAGGATAGCAACATCAATCTCTACATCCCAGTGTCCCCGTCCCCAATCCCAATCCCAATCCCAATCCCAATCCCAATCCCAATCCCAATCCCAATCATCCCAATCCCAATTTACACAATGCTGTCATCAGAACCAATATTATTGGTTCTGAGGGCAGCATTGTGTAAGTTGGTGTTGGTTGTGTAATTTGCATATGATCTGCATATTGCATTTTACATATGGCGTGATGCATGCTGGTCATAGCTCACCGCTAGTCTATTGAACGGCTCTTGGAGGCTGGGGGTGATTTTCAGTCGTGAAGCTATAAGTGTAACCTCTAACAGGCCATTCACATTATACTTATATGCACATTTTAGTAATGTCAACAACCCATAGAAAGAAAGCAAAGGGTTAAAGGACCATTTCCACTTCTATTGGGTTGTTAAATGCATATTGGAGACTTCTGGCTTATTTAACTCCGTCCCCATCAGGTATAATATTAATCTTTGTAGCATGTTCATAAGAATTTTATCCTTTAATACTACGCTCTTCACCAGAGACATATGTAACTCTTGTGCATTATTTAAAGATACGCTTAATAGAGTCACCTGCATTCAAGCAGGGATATCAACCATAACATATGGGGAGCAAAAGCACCAACTGGGAGTCTTATATCTGATCACAACGAGGGGAGAATAGAAAGGAGTCAGCTCCAGACTGTGTGACCCGGAAAATCTGCCCCTTCACCCTGAGACTGGGGCAAAAACCCTGAGACTCAGGGGGCAAACCTTAAGGGTATGGAGGTTAGTGATCTCCCCCCGTAACCAGCCCCAGGGGTTCTGATCGTCCAATAAATATACATTTATATGATCCCCTGTGTATTTGGACAATTATATGTATTATATTATTTATTTAACCATTAAGGTACCATAGGATGAACAACCCTTTTTGGTTTTGAAATTTGATGGGTTTATGGAACGCGCCGGCGCTCAAACAGTTAATCAAAGGCAAACATCCAGAGAATAAGCCCAAAGTAGGGTCATTCTGCTGCGTTTATCCCCCCAGAATTACATTATTTTTAAAATTGCAGACAAAAAAGCCCTTTTACCACTCAGAACTATTTTTAGGCTGACATTTGCTCTTGCGTCTTAATAAACTCATTTAGTTTGGCAAAATCAGATATTTTTGTGCGCCTTGGCCAAAAAGGCCAGGAATAAGAGAAAAAATCAGCAGTGTTTAAAATCCAAGTCTCCTTTCACACGCCTTTAACCCTTCATGTGACAGCCAGCTATGTTTGTGTTGAAATACGTTGTGTGTTGATAACACACAACCACATTCTTGTCCTATGCTTAACATCAGGAACGCGATAACTTAATGGGGAGGAATAATCATGCAGATACCGAGAACAGGAAGTTAAGATGGCTGCTCCCATGACGGTATTCACTAAAGTGAAAAAATCCTCTGATATGTCTTATTAACAAAGTTGCGTTTTATTCATGGAAATAAAGGCCCTTTTATAACTGTCCGCCTCTATTCCAATTCTCTCCTATTTATATAAAAAATAGCAATCATATTTTTTAAAAGTTTGCTTTGGCAAAACAAGATATGTGCAACTTTTTTAAGCCAGATTTTAGAAAGATGAAAATGAAATTATTTTTCTTAAAAAATAATGTATTCATTGTTTGCAATACCCTATGCCAATATTTTCAGCTATAATTGGAAGGTAAATATCTAATCTACAGTCGAAATAATATGTTATTATTAAAAAAAATAGTATATAATAATTAATATATAATTATTATAATTATTAAATATATAATTCTTATTATAACTATTATTTTATTATTATTAAAATTATATATATGATTTTTAGTATTTAAAATAAATATTACCCCAATTATAATTAATTATTAATAATAATAATTATTATATTACTATTATTTTAATTACTATTACTTACTTACTATAGTGCGGAACAGCCTCCAGCAGAAAGATGGTAGAGGGTATATTAACAGTGAGGGAATTAAACATTGCATGGGATAGACATACGTACTCCTGAATTCAAGACGAGACCAACGATCTGATTAAGTGGTATTCAAGTTATTTTTACAGCGGGAAAAACGGGCGACTAGATGGGGGGCCGGATGGGGGCCGATCCGATGGAAAATTCTAGTTTCAATAAACAATTTATCAATAACTGTCAAAGAGACGGAGCTCAATCAATCAAAGAGTATCATCAATCACAAACACTACCAACAACTGCCCGACAGCCTCCACCGGATCTGCTTTTTTCT
>VKOC01025046.1:0-20857 GCA_009364415.1 Spea multiplicata
CCATCTCCTGTTTGGAACATCTTTGAAGCTGGTTAACTCAATTTAACCCATTCAAACCATATATTTTTGAAAACTAGACACCCCAGGGTATTCCAAATGCTGTTATTTTAACCCTTTCCATGCACCAATTATACAATTACACTTTGTAATAGTAATTTTTTTCACACAAATTGCACTTTAGTTATAGATATACGGGTCCTGGTATATGTCACTGTCAAACAACACCCCAATGTGTGTTCAGGAACATCTCCTGAGTGCAGTGATACCCGACATGCATGGGTTTGTCGGGTTGTTTCAGATTTAAAATGCCACATTTGGGAAGTGCGCTTTTTTTCTCCATTTTGGTCAGTCTGTACCTATGCCCTATCTAGGCCACTCCAATTTACCCCATCAGCCATTTTTTTTTATATTAGACACCCCTTGGGTATTTGAAGTGCTTTTATTTTAACTCTTTGTTGAGATTTTTGAGAAATTTTAGCACTTGCTCAAAATAATAAACTTTATTTTTTATATTTGTTTTATTTTTTTAATACTTTTTTTATATATTTTTTACACATTTTGCTGGTACTGGATGGTTCATCTAGTGACATCACTGCATAATTATTTTTAAATGTTAGCACATTTTTTTTTATTTTTTTTTCCATTTTTTATTATTTTTTTTGAATATTTTACTAATCACATAGTGATTAGAAAGCTGGGCTCCATTGACTTGCATGGTTGAATGCAGTACCTGTATTCAACCAGCAAGTGGAGCCAGTTCTCTAGAGGGTCTGGAGACCATCTAGCGAACTTTTTCTTGTTTGCTTTTTTCACAGAGCGGCGGCCATCTTTATTGATGGCGAAGATCACCGGCAGCTGCGGCTGTGACCGCTCTCCGGAGCGGTCACAGCCCACCTAAAGGTAAGTGTTTGGTGTCGCTGGATGCCTCCTGATCGAGGCATTCCAGCGACACCATTTAAGTTTAGGAGGCGATCGTTGATCGAGCACCGTTTGCATCTGTGGAGGAGTAGAGCCTGGTCTCATAATTACAGGGCCACCAAATATGCAGATGGTTATGAAAACACACACCTCTGCTTTCCAATCTGATAAGTGCCTTTATCAACCTGGGGGGGGGGAGTGGTTACCTGTAGCAGATCTACCACCCAAACCTGGGGTACTTTGACGTAGTGGCGGGCTAAGCAATATATGGCCATTTAGTGTGGCAGAATCCCCAATATTTGTGCCTTAGGTATTTTTTTAATGGTATTCATTGGTCATGCACTGAATTATTGCTTTGTTTTGTGTACTTATTGGTAATTATTCTAGCAGGTTTGCATAATTTTTGTGCTATGCATACTTGCCTGGTTCTGACCAAACCTTAGGGTTGAGCAGCCCCACCTACCACACAGATGCTTATTAATAAATAACTGAAATTAATATATTTTTTACTGCTTGGATTTTTCATTCATCATCTGGCTTCTGATTATGATATTTTTAACCTTAATACGTTAGTTAGAATGACTATGCCAGTTTTCTGTACACTTTGTACAGTATGTACATAACCACGATTTGCCTTGAATCACAGTGTATTACCTTTTTACCGCGCCCAGTGTTTAATTACAAAGGAATGTAAGTACAATACGTTCGTAACACTTATGTAATAATAAATGAGTTAGCATTCATTCACAAACAGTAATGCTTTGGCAACTCCTATCTGTGGCTAACCCTGCTACACAACTTTAATGCAATCTGAAGCACTGTAGCACTACAGTAACTCACAAACTTTACTTGACATGGACTTCGCCAAATTGCACTTACCCTCTCCCCTTGATTGTATCTTTATGTCCACCTACTCACTACTACTACTGTACTACTACTACTGGATGTTTTTATGAGCAGAGAACTCCTTTCCTAAAATAGTCATAACTATTGTACCTCAATCAAAATGTCTGCAGACCGCAGTTTGGATACCTGGGCATTTGTGTTTGGAAAGAAATGTCGCTCAAAATAGTCTAAAATTGTCCTTTCGGAAGAGAGAGTATATACAGTATTGCAATAGGCCTTGTATTGATTTCCTCCCCCTGGAATTTTATTTTAAATGGTCAAAGCAGGACATTTTCAGGGGGTGCACTTAGAAGTGTTATTAATGAGCAGCACCTTGTCTTTACTTCTTACATGCCTTTGTGACGTGTAGATGTTTCTCAAAAGAATAATGTATTTTCTTAGAGAAATTAATATATAAACACATTGTGCAGTTAATAACTGTAGAACCCTCTGATAGACTCGCGTCCCCAGACGTGAGCTTCTTAAAACTAGGGGAAAACAAGAGGGAAATAAGTTGTAACCAAAAGAGGGACTGTCCACCTAAAACATTTAGGTGTTAGCATTAAAATAGTTTCCGTATGTGTTACTTAAACTGCATGAATAATATGGGATTTCTGCAAGTCTGGCTACTTTTTTTACTGTACACAAGTTAGAACTAGTAGTTATTGTGCAGATATCTAGCTAACAAGGCATCTATAGAACCCAGCTCGAGAGATTCTTGTAGCAGATGCTCAGGTATGAACACTGCTGCACAACAGTTTGCATAACTCCCAACATATGGCTAGAAGGTAGACATTTTTAAAGGTGGTAATGGGGTAGGGCTTGACTGGGATTTTTTATGTAACTTGCCAAATAGTTTTTTGTATAACTAATTCATCTGTTTCTTTTACTATCCACATTTAAGGAAGCTCCTATTCTTTCTTCAAAATATTTTTAAAATCCACGATTTCTGTCTTACTCTACAGCCACAATTCTTACGCATGTGTTAATCAAATCCAATCTAGGCTACTGTAACTCCTTGTTCCAGGTATCTCCTTTCCTTATGTATTCATACCTACTGTACCCTGATCAAACTTTCTGTAGACTACTGTACTTATATACAGTATCTCACAAAAGTGAGTACGCTCACTTTTTTGTAAATATTTTATTATATCTTTTCATGTGACAACACTGAAGAAATAACACCCTGCTACGATGTAAAGTAGTGAGCGTGCAGCCTGTATAACAGTGTTAATGTGCTGTCCCCTCAAAATAACTCAACACACAGCCATTAATGTCTAAACCTTGGCAACAAAAGTGAGTACAGCCCTAAGTGGAAATGTCCAAATTGGGCCCAAAGTGTCTATTTTGTGTGGCCACCATTATTTTCCAGCACTGCCTTAACCCTCTTGGGCATGGAGTTCACAAGAGCTTCACAGGTTGCCACTGGGGTCCTCTTCCACTCCTCCATGACCACATCACGAAGCTGGTGGATGTTAGACATCTTGTGATCCCCCACCTTCCATTTGAGGATGCCTCACAGATGCTCAATAGGATTTAGGTCTGGAGACTTGCTTGGCCAGTCCATCACCTTTACCCTCAGCTTCTTTAGCAAGGCAGTGGTCGTCTTGGAGGTGTGTTTGGGGTCGTTATCATGTTGGAATACTGCCCTGCGGCCCAGTCTCCAAAGGGGGGGGAATCATGCTCTGCATCAAAATGTCACAGTACATGTTTGGCATTCATGGTTCCCTCAATGAACTGTAGCATGACATTCACACCACCATGCTTGACTGTAGACAAGACACACTTGTCTTTGTCCTCCTCACCTGGTTGCCGCCACACACGCTTGGCACCATCTGAACCAAATAAGTTTATCGTTGTCTCATCGGACCACAGGATGTGGTTCCAGTAATCCATCTCCTTAGTCTGCTTGTCTTCAGCAAACTGTTTGTGGGCTTTCTTGTGCATCATCTTTAGAAAAGTCTTCCTTCTGGGACGACAGCCATGCAGACCAATTTGATGGTAGTGTGCGGCTTATGGTCTAAGCACTGACAGGCTGACACCCCACCCCTTCAACCTGTGCAGTAATGTTGGCAGCACATGCACATGCGCACAACTTCTTTGGTCAACCATGGCGAGGCCTATTCTGAGTGTGAAAATGCTGTATGGTCTTGCTGCAGCTCAGTTTCAGGGTCTTGGCAATCTTCCCATTGTCTAGGCCATCTTTATGTAGAGCAACAATTATTTTTCAGATCCTCAGTTCTTTGCCATGAGGTGCCCTGTTGAACTTCCAGTGACCAGTATGAGAGAGTGTGAGAGCGATAACTCCAAATTTAACACACCTGCTCCACATTCACACCTGAGACCTTGACACTAACAAGTCACATGGCAATGGGGAGGGGAATGGCTAATTGGGCCCAGTTTGGACATTTCCACTTAGGGGTGTACTCCTTTTTGCTGCCAATGTTTAGACATTAATGACAGCCTGATGAGTCCCTGACGCTGAACGAAGGGCTGGATGTACCGGTACATCCATAGGGGTTCCTTAATAGGCGTTTTTTGGACGTCCCGGTACGTCCATAGGGGATTGAAGTGGTTAAAATACTATTTGTTTGCCCTGTTTACATTTCTAACAGCCACCATGTCAATTAGGCCAAAAAGTGGTAAATCCTCTAGGCAAAAGAGAGTTGTGTAAACAGCATTTGCATCCTAGTGGAAGGTTGTCGTGTCTGCTGGAAAAACCCAAACAATATATAGTTTTTCATGGGTAAAGTGAAAACTTTTTTCTGGAAACTGCAGTTAAACAAAAGGATGCAGAGATTATTAAAAATGTCTTGGTCACACGGGGTGGGGAGGGGACTTGACCAAACTGCTGGCACTCAATTAAATGAGGGAGAAGCCTAATTTTCATGAAGCACATAGTCTATAGACAGTATGGGTTGCATGTATTTGAGAGCACCATCTAGTGTGCATTCTGGTTAAGTTTGCAAAGTTGCATCTGAAAAAAACATAAGACTTCTGGAACAATGTTCTTTAGATGAGAACAAAGACAAGCTGTTTGGCCATAACGCACAGCGCCAGGTTTGGCAAAAAAACAGCATATCAACACAAACGGCTCATACAAACTGTCAAGCACTGTGCTGGAGGGATCACGATTTTGGTTTGTTTTACAGCCACAGAATCTGGGAAGCTTGAGTCAACCATGAAGTCCTCTGTATACCAAAGTTTTCTAGAGTAAAATGTGAGGCCATTTGACAGATAAAGTTTGGCCAAAATTGGGTCATGCAACAGGACAATGATCCCAAGCATACCAGCAAATCTACAATACAATAGCCGAAAAAGAAAAGAATCAAAGTGTTGCAATGGCCCAGTCAAAGTCCAGACCTCAACTTGATTGAAATCCTGCAACTGTGCATAAACAAATGCACGCAATGAACTGAGGCAACGTTGTAAAGAAGTTGGCTGGTGGTAGAATTAGTTCATGGAAAGTGTTAAAATACCAGCATTTGAAATATTTTGGGATGTCCGTACCCGTCAGCCCTGCCAGTGGGCTTCCTGCCTAGAGACTTACTACCTGAACTTGCTGTTCTCATTACCTCCATTAATACAGTACCTTTCCAAGTATTCTGCCTGTGCTGTGTTTCATTGCGCCTGTCTGTACCATCCCACTAACCGTCATGCATTGTGGGGTACAGACAGAACCCCTTGTATCCCCTGCAACTGGGCTCCTACCCGACCTGCTTACCAGGGTCGTGACAGAATGCAAAGGCCATTCCAAGGAGTCTGCGGAGATAACTGCAGTTCTGGAAGTACTGGCGGAGTGTCTTCTCCAGATATGTATATCTGTACGGACTGTTTTAAAACCTGACCATGTGGATAAAAAGACCAAAACGGAGACCAAAAGCAAGAAGGCTGCTAAGAAGAGCTACAAGCGAGAGCCACTTACCAAGGAGGAAAAACAGAGAAGGCAAGAAGATAACCTGTGCTATTATTGTGTAGAGACTGGTCATAGGATTACATATTGTCCATTGAAACCAGCCAAACCGTCTGCAATCCACTCTGACAAACCCCGTGCCCAGGAACCTGCATGTACCGATAATGCATCAAAGCTTCCCCAGAATGGTGATCCAGGGGTTAACCAAATCCCAGCACCTGAATATCCTACGCCGTCTGAAGTCATGTCAGAGGAACTCCAGACCATGTCTGACAACCCTGACTGGCCTGACATGGATGATGGTTCTTCTGAGGCTGACATAGCGGACACACCCGAGATCGAGAACACCATAGCTGTTTGTGCGGTTGGGACCCCCACTCCCATCACTCACAGGAGTGAGAATAGGAGACTCCAAATCTCAATACACTCCCTTGGGGCTCCTATTTACGACCTCGCATCCAATGGGATTATCACAGCTGTGTGTCCAGTAGCTGAGGGCTGTAACACCCAAGCCAGCACAACTGAGGCGCTGCCACCAGACTGTGTAGTGGCTTCCAACGGAACTATCATCAGCATGTGTTTGAAGAAGTGCTACGTGTCAGAACTAAGACGTCCCGCCGCAGAAGGTGACACTACTGCCATATGGTTCTATGAGCATCCAGAGGTTGCTCCTAGTGGTGGGGATATGTCAGGATTCCACCCTACTAGCCCGGACCATGGACGATTTATTTTGCTGTAATGTCCAGCTGCTACCACTAGTGGCCACCCTCCCCCTCTGGAGTGCTCAGGATCAGATAACCAGGTCAGCTGTGTCTTATCACCTGAGTGGAACCTGGCCAATATAAACCTGCCCTTTATTCAGGGCCTTTGCATTAGAGTGTTAGGACCGACATGCTTTGGCCTTGTAACCCGTACATGATCCCGGTGCCTGTACCTGATCCTGCCGTCTGCCCTGCCAGTGGGCTGTCGTAGCCTGTCAGCCCTGCCAGTGGGCCTCCTGCCTAGAGACTTAATGCCTATACTTGCTGTTCCTGTTACCTTCATTAATACAGTACCTTTCCAAGTGTTCTGCCTGTGCTGTGTTTCATTTCACAGACAGAACCCCTTGTATCCTCTGCAACTGGGCTCCTACCCAACCTGCTTACCAGGGTCGTGACAGTATCAGCTGCATGGGATAGACCACGATTTACTGTGCTGTCTAGTTTTTGTGGGGGTTAGATTGAAAAAGGGAACCTCTACTGTTTCTCAAAAAAAGTATGGAAAATATTAACGCGATCATACAAGAAAAAACACACCTCCTTACGCCTGTACTCTGGGGGTGTTCCTAAATACAAATCACAAGTTGTCAGTAATTTCACATACCCAGGGCAATAAATGTAATGAAATACTGTGTTTGTAAAGAATGGGTTTGTTATAAACAAAGAAAAAAAAAATACTTTGACATGTCAACTTTAAATAAATAAATAAATAAATATTTACTTTTGTTTGGCAGTTTTTCTTTTTCTCGTCGCTATTGGGGCCCAACTTCCAGCATATCACATTTTTGAAACAGTGATGCGTGTCATCCATATTGAATCCTGTAAGTAGCACAATAGATGAAAATACCAGACGCATGAGCACAACTAGGAACTCTCCGGGTTTGACCAGGAGATCTCCGGGTGAAGCACCACTTCACCAGGTCAAGACCCGAATCCTCTGGGTCACTCCCTGTTTTCCCGTTAATGTTAGCAGGAACTCCCACCGACATCATCAGGACTGCCCACTGACATCATGGAACCGCCCACTGATGTCATCGGGACCACCTGCTGACATAAGTGGGCAGGCCTGGTCACATCCCACAAGGAGCTCATAAGTTCCCAGGTATACGCGTGACACATTTCCAAAAACAAAAATACCTAAATACATATTCTTTTCTACTTGCACTGGTTATGTTTATTTTTTTAGGTGAAACCATTAAAAAATGCCTTTTTTTCTTAATTTCGCCACATTATTTAGATATTTTTCATATATATATATATATATATATAATATATTCTTATTTCAGAATAAAGCCCTTCTTGTCTGGAAAACAAAAACAATATATGATTCGTGAGGGCGCACTAAAAGAATTAATAGGCAATCAGAGATGAATAAAGACATAGCAGAACTGCTGTGGTCATCTAGCGCAAACATGGCGGGGAAAACCCCCCCCAAACAGTCCTGAATGGGTTAAGAGACTATCTTTTCGTTTTAAATCCGTTTTGGGAATTACGTTTAGCTGCCCCCTATTTCCTTAGCGTTTGGTAAATCCAGAGTTTACGAGCACTGAAAGCATGTCACATAAACGCAACCATAGTCTGCACGTTTATTTTGTCCTCAGATTTACAATTACCCCAACACCAGCTCGCAACATTCTCCCCGCGAAAGACACGCAATCTACAAAGCACGTGATCTGACGCAACGTTTACCCTTCACTTTTTCGCTCTCGGTATCTTGCATGCTTCGAGGGGTTGGGCCTTCAACAACGTGCACTCCATGTTTGGTTTTAGCGCTAAAACATCTTTCGGACTTGGCCCACCTGCCCAGTAACCCATATAGCTCAATGTAAATAGTCATACATAAATAATCGTGGCGGGCTTCCCAGGCCTATCTATAGATATGTAACTTGAAACCCCCATTTTGCAAGTAGTGGTACAGTCTGGTGGAACATTCTGTCCTGCCCTTTTTGGGTGCTGTGAAACGTCATCGAGGTTTGTTTGTACCAGGTCTCCGGTGCCAGTTCAGGCGGTTGGGCCTCTTAAAACAGCCGTCCCTCGCTTCTCCTTCCGTCTGCTTGTGAAACGGGGCCATGTCTACTCCGGCTCGGAGGAGGCTCATGAGGGACTTTAAGAGGTTAGTAATCAATATAGAGTATTCCATATGCATGACTCCTCCTTAGGAGGACTTCTGGACGAGCCCTGGTATAAGTAAAACGGATGGTACCCTTGAACTAGTGGCTGGATGATAAACACTTAAACCCATGCGATGCCTTAAGAGTGCCTGTGACCTGTTAACACCTCATACTTTCTGTCATTCTGTAATGAAGACGATGACAGGTCGTGTGTGTGTGTGCGTGCGTGTGTGTCTGTCTGTCTGTCTGTCTGTGTCTGCCTGTGTGTCTGTCTGTGTCTGTGTCTGTCATTTTTAGAAATCTAAAACACGCAGTTACATGGAGTTCTATGCATTTGTCTTGATTGGTTGTGTAAAAAGTATAGACCAAACATGGTGCATGGGGTGATTGAGGCCAGGGGTACTAGAAAGTTCATAGAAGTTTCCCAAAACAGATGTCGGGAACGAAATCACCTGGCCAGTGGTATTTGAGACTGGCCTTGGCCGCGTCACCAGCCTTCCATACCTCCGCATAGGACACCGTTATAAAGGCAAGAGAATTTTAATTTTTTGTGCTATAGTTTATAAATATTACCATTGATTATTTACACTGTTAGAGAAACATTGTGTTAACGCTTCGTGTGCATATTATTCTTCCATAAAGTTATGGAGTTATTTGCCTGGCTATATGTTTTTAAGTAAATAAAACAAATAAGACATGGAAGAATTCTGTGAATTTTCCAATTTTCGCTCGGCTTTAATGTTCTTTTTGTGAAATGGAGTAATGCGTGTTAGCGCGCGTCTATGTCAATGCTACACTTTTATATTGGATGTGTCATTCCAAACGAACGGGCGCACCAAGAATGATGAAATAGGGCTTCTTTACTTCTTGACCAGCGCTGCCTTTTGTTACATTGTATATGTGGCTTTATGGATATCAGAAGCTAGAGGGCCATAGCAACTTTTAGTACCTCCAAAAAAAAGCACAATTTGAGTTTTTTAAGTATTATAGGAAGCTTTTCCTGTTTCGTCCTGATGTCAGGCCCTAGTAGAAATGTTGTGCGAATCAGATTTATGTGATGTAACATAGCTTTACGCTGTAGGCTGTCAAACACAATGTCCAAGAAATAACTGGAAATGCCCCCAAAGTCTACTTGTGTAATTTTACGAGAAACGCAATGCATATCTTCTCGGTCCGTGCTGATTATTATTATTATTGTTATTATTATTATCTTATTGTTTTATTTAGCGTCGCCACATTTTGTAGCGCTGTGTTTAGGGCCCTTTGTCGCTTTTTTTTCTTCTGTAAATCTAAATGACGTGATGGGCATTTATCTGTTGATTACCCACTGTACAGCGCTGCGGAATATGATGGTGCCCCAAAGAAAACTTTAAATAATATTCTATCTGTCGTGCCTCCATGCAATGTTAAGGCCCGAACACTGCCAGTTTTATTAACCCTTTCATGTACATTTCCGGGCTCAAAATGCATTGTTTTCAATGGGTTTAGGGACCGCCCATTGTCCTTAACGGGTTTACTGAACCAACTCGCAATGGAGAATAGTACTAGGAATGGATAAACATGCGCGCCGTGTCCTCCTGCTCCCAATAATATATGTTGCTATTCCACTCAAGGTTTTTCCTTCTACATTATGAGTGTTAAATATGTTGCTGTCGTATGTACTTATTAAATAAACTCACACCTGACTGTAATATCTTGCTGAAATCTTATTTCCCGGGAAGTCTATCCTGTCACTTTCTTTGCCTCAGTCTACCCAACCGTTTCTGATGTTGCGTTTAAGAGTGGCTAGCAACATAAGAGAGCAGAGGTCTAGTGAACAGAGTAAAAATATATAAATATATCCTGTATTTTTGTAGTAATTATGTGGATCTGCTCGTTAATTGAAACAAGTGTGAAACAGGTGGAAGGTATTGTAGAATGTTTTTAGTGGAGCATTTAGTGATGTTATAAATTTAAACTCAGTTTTAGGTGATTTAAGCATTGTGGCTCAGCATAAAAATGATTTTTTGTCCCCTTTACGTAAAGCAGCACTTTCTAATATTATGAAATGCCTTGGGGTTAGCACCTTTAATTACATGAGCAGTATTTGTGTTGGTGAAATGTTGCCTTGATAGCAGAAAGACAGAGACACAAGCAGAAGTTCCTTGTTACCATGGAAACGGCAGCTATGCTAAGCTGCTAGTTCAATACACAAATCCATGATTATAGACAGGCGCGGTAGTGCTTGATTTTGTCACTGATCAGCTTTCTCCCTTTTGTCCTCGGTCCCTCGCCTTTTTAATGGGACAGTTTAGCTATAAAATGCACTTGAATCCATATGACAGGTGTGTGTGGTCTGTTCTTCAAATGCATGGGGGATTCTGCAGAATGCATTTTCTCCTTTTCCCAACCCCAGCTTAATGCCCAGTGGGACAGTAATGATCCCATCTAAAATTAATTCTCCCAATGAAATCACAGTACACACAAAGTAAGGGTGTCTGGGACATTACTGTCCCTTTAATCTTTACACTCCGAGAATGAAAGCCTGTCAAGGGAGATAGTGTCTTAGGTTGGCAGCCCCCCAAAAACAGGCGTGTATGTTTTTATATATGGTTAAAAAAATCCCAAAACATACCGATGCGTATCATCCTGCATCAGGGTTTATGTCGATTCAGATTGGTTTTGAATTGCCCAACCAGGGGATTTTTTTTTTCTACATCCTCTTCTCAGTGTGAATCCCCCCTTTGCTATGGCTTGGAGAAAGTAATTACAAAAAACAGTGTTTTTGTAGGCTTTAAATAGGTCTAGGACACACCAACAAAACTATTTCATCCCTCTAAGTAAACGTCAAAGTGCAGATTGATGATGGATCTATTTTTCTGTGGGACCAAGTTCAAGAATGTGGATATTAAACGGCTTCTGTTTAACAGATTGCAAGAAGATCCCCCAGTTGGAGTCAGTGGAGCGCCATCTGAGAACAATATCATGATCTGGAATGCAGTTATATTTGGGTGAGTTGTATTTGAAAATTACAGGAATACACACACAATGAAACTTTGTGTATAAATGATAATGCAAAAAATAAGTTTGTATAAACTGTTGTATATTTGCATAAGCTGCTTAGTAAGCTGAGCTGTTTAAGGACGTCTTTTACCATTTTTTAGGGTTTTATTTTTTTGCATAATTTCTGTACATTAGTCATTTTTATGTATTCTAGTTGTTATCCTGACACAATTGTTTTGGTAAACAATAGTGACTCTAATTAACTTTTAGTCATTAGGACCGTCTGGCTCATGATAGGATATATATTATTCTGATAGAAGGGCCGAGGTGCACTTTTGACTTTTATTTAGAAAATATATATATTTTATTTTTTTTAGCACCGTTCCCAATGCTGTATGGCTTGAAGTCCCTTTTGGGATCTTTTATACATTTTTTGTAGGGGGAGAAACAATTTTTGCCCAGTCTCCTGATCTGTTTGTGTTAATCAAAATGTGATCAGCAAGCAGGGCTCCATTGCCTTCATTGCCAACTGCAATAAATAAAACCAGCCAGCAATGGGAGAGCCCAGGTGGGTTTAGAAAAACTTACTGGCCAGCTCTTGGAGTGAGTGCCATTACACACGATCAGTGGGACTTGCAACTTTTCCTTAATGCTTTACGTGAGGAAACATTGGTGTCTACCAATATAAGGACACTAACTTGTAATGCTCTTGATAGATAGAGAATAAAGGGGCTGTTACTGCGACTAGGGGACAATAAATGGTGTGTAAGAACATTATTATTTTCCTCTGGACTTCGCCTTTTATCTCTGGAGAGGTCACCTTGCATAAAGGAGAAATAACAAAAGTGTAGAATTATGAGCAGCGGTGAAGGGCTTCTCTTGATGGTGAATTTAGCCTTTGCTGTCCACACCAGACGTCGGTGTTCTACCAATACTTTTGGTAACATAATGGATAGGTGAAATGCAGTGTCCTTTTATCTGGGTATCTTGTAATTTTCACGACATGCACTTAAATAGTTAGGAAAATCCCCTGTGTGATCTCCTGAATGAAGCTCTTCAGAGCACAGTCCAAGGGTTAACGTTTAACTCCTTCTTTGCATGCAATATCACGTTTTTCTCTTAAAACAAGGTGAGATATGTAATACTATAACACATTTCACTTTTTTTATTCACTTGCTGTGCAATACATTAAATGTTAAATTACAGCCAACCTTCTGTTTTTCTCTTTCAGGCCAGAAGGGACACCATTTGAAGATGGTAAGTTTTTATTTTATTTTAGCTTTTTTACCCCTTTTAATGAATTTAAAACTTATTATGTACTCTTTATGAACAGAGCTCAAGTTTAATTAAAAAAAATAGGATAAGACATTTACTTCTCAAATAAGTATCTGTCATTTTGTGATCGTTATAGAAAAGCGGCCATTTAATGATGGTGCTTGATTCTACAAATTCTGACCATTTGCATTCTACATAAAAACGTACCCTTTGGCTGAGCTGCACATTTCCAAATATTATCTGGAATTTCCTGCGGGATGATTTTTATGTGTAGGGCAATAGTAATTCAGAGACCTCCATAAAGATGCAATTCCATCACCACATTTATGTGCTTAATTTTGGGGAGCTCTGCACTACTTCAAGTAGTAAGGAAAATTTACAATTCCTGATTGTGAATAATGTGCCCCTGATGCTCGTTTAATAATGCATGGCTGGCAGAAGTATTTGTGTATTGTAAGGTATTCTATAACATTAAAAATATTAATATGCTTGCCAATTAATCTTATGTTTTAATTTCATAACTGGATAACCTTGATCATTTCTCCTTATAGGTACATTTAAACTTGTTATAGAATTTTCTGAGGAGTATCCAAATAAACCTCCAACTGTTAGATTTGTATCAAAAATGTTCCATCCAAACGGTAAGAAAAATGTATTTAGCCTTTCGATCTGTTGAAAAGGTCTTTTTAATGATCTAATGCTAATGTTCTAATCTTTTCATAAGTGTTTTGGTTTTACCCAGTTGTAGCTCTGCCATTTCATCAATTAGCTAGTCTTTCATAAAGTTAAATAGTATGTATGCCTGTAAAGTATAAATAAATACTTTTGTAAAGAGGCTTACTGGTAGTTAAGTTGGCCCATACTCTTGGAGTATCATCTTCCTGTTAATAGAATTCTACTTTTATTTCCCATGGTCTAACTCTCTGGATTCTAGGAGACTGCATATGAAGCTTTTGACTTGTTTGTGTACAACCATACAATGTACCAGGACCACTTTACTAACAAGTCATCTTAAACCCATTTAAGGGTCCAAGCATAACTCGGTGTTTGTTTTTTATTGTGTATTCAACAAATCTTTGTGCTTTTCTTTCTTGCAGTGTATGCTGATGGTAGCATATGTTTAGATATTCTTCAGAATCGATGGAGTCCAACTTATGATGTTTCATCAATATTAACCTCTATTCAGGTATGCGAGTGTCCTTTGGAAAAGTCTGCCAAGCACAGTCTTTATTTTTGTTAGTTTTTTTGTACACTTCTATAGACAGGTTTTCTAGTGTTGGGTGCTTAGGTAGTGAAGTAGTCTGTTAGAAAACACACTTAGAGTTTTCTGTGGGTGTCCTTGGTTTCCTCTGTGTACCCAGGCTGCCATTTCTTCCGTCTTTGTGGCACCCCAGAGAAACATTTCTCGGTCTGATCGCGGACCTCCAATGATGTCAGTAGCCCCTTGCGTGAAACCATGTATTTCTGAAAACAAGGCTGCACTTTGATGCCTTTTCAGCATTGCATGGCTATTGCATGGGACACTAGCTGCTATTAAGCAGAAACCCGTTGCATGAGGCTCCGTGCAGCAAAAAAAATCCTCTTCGTACGCAATTGCGTAGCACACTACATTGTGTTTGATGTCATCGCTGCAGTGTTCAACACTCCAAGAGGCTTCCAGAACGTGATGGAAGAGTCTGAGTGCAGGATAATAATGCGTAGGTGAGTATTTGTGTTTAAAGCTGTAGGTAAGTAAACTTTAAAGGGATTTAAAGAATTAAGAACGTATTACTTAATTTAAAGATTTTAAATTTTACAAAGCTATTTTACTTTGTCTCGCGCCTTGTTTTTCAAACACCCATGCCAGAAGATTCCACTTTTATTGTGCAAATTGGCTTTGAAGTAGAGTATAATTTGCTATTGAAAATATCAATCAACATAATGACAAATTCACAGTATGGGTGATCATTCCTTTCTTTTGGTAGTAAACAAGGACAATTTGACCCATTGTATTTTTAATTGTTTTCATGTGTGGAGATCCCTGAAAAAAGGGGGGATATACCAGTAAGGGGGGGGATTGCACACCAAATGATCAGTGCTGAACTATCACGGAAATAAAGATGAAGAATGTTTTTAACTTAGTTTGTGCATTTCAATCTTTAGGTTAAATTACCAATTGCTACCTATGTGAAAATGTGTAATTTTATACCTCGCATGGCTTGTTTCACATTATACGTACAATGTGGTTAGTTTTGTTTCTTTTATCTTATCGTTCCAGTCTCTTCTAGATGAACCAAACCCAAACAGTCCCGCTAACAGTCAAGCGGCTCAACTTTATCAGGAAAACAAACGAGAATATGAGAAAAGGGTATCTGCTATTGTTGAGCAAAGTTGGAATGATTCTTAATAGACCATTTATTTTGTATACAGCCTAACCCTGCAAAAGACAAAAAGGAGACTGCTGCAAGTGCCACGAGTTTAAAGGAGCTCCCTATAAAATTGTTGGGAGACTTCAGAATTTTCCAGTTCCTGATGTTCACCTGCTTCCCTGTTTGGAAAATTTCAAAGCTTGTTTATCTCCAATAATGTACTTTTTATTGCATGTTATGCATGTTTTGGAATAAGTTATTGCTGCATTTGTAATATATACTTTTTTTGTTTAATGTTGATGTGGCATTTTCATGGAATAATATACACATTTTGTAAATCTATAGAGTTTTTGTTTTTTTAAACCCTGCCTTATTAGACCTTTTTTCTGTAGAACAGCAGTTTTCTTAAATATTTTATAACAAACTGGTAAATGGTATACAAGAAACTCTGTTAAGAGACACTCAGGATCACTCCCTTCTAATTGCGTAAAGTTTGCATCGTATAAAATAAGACGTAGAGGCAGACACACAATGCATTTCCCACTTGGTGCTTATTCATAAAATAGGAGTAATTTTCAATGGGAGTAATCTTGAGTGCCACTTACCTGTGGCCCTGGGTTCGTAGAGTACCAACTTTTTGTTTTTCTTCCCTTGAAGCGTAGACGCCTGGCTTTCGAAGGTTTCAACTGTTAAATTATCACAATAGAATGTTTACCGTCTTTAGTTTAAATCCCTACCCCATGTTTTACTTTTCAACAATGCATTCTTGCTTTAATTATGTACATTGTTCCATGCATTTCGTTAATTACAGGTGCTGTAAAAGCTCACCTATTCAAACGTTTTATAGAACAAAAAGTAATGATATATGATATGAAATAAGCTATAGAGAAACATTGGTGTAATATATATATTTACTATATAAAAACAGACCAGAATTGCTTAAGGTGGAAGTCTATGAATTCATATCTAATCTTTTCCGGTTTGGCCAAGTGCCGTTACACTTTTGATTTGAAGACTGCAAAGTAAAGCAGCGTTTACATGTGAGGTTAAACCAACTTTACATTGCAGCTCTTTAAAAGCTGAATTCATATACAGGGTCTCCTTAGAAAATGTAATTTTTTTTTTTGTTTTCCTTTTAGCCATATGCTGTTGATAGACCTATTAACAATAAAAATCTTCTGTACTAGTTTAGTGCCTGGCACACACACTGTTTTAACATAAGTATTGGTGGATGTTGTCCCACTTACCCAAACTCATGTTCTTACCTTCTATTTGGTAATCTTCTAGAACAGCGGCCCCCAACCTTTTTGGCACCAGGGACCGGTTTTGTGGACATTTTTCCATGGACCGTGGGTGAGGTGTTTTGGGTTTGATTCAAGTGCATTACATTTATTGTGAATTTTACTTCTATTAAATTTAAAATATAATGAAATGTATTTGCAACTTCTCTGGTTGTCTTTCCTTCCATAAAAACACATAACATTGTGCCACTCTTCTCCCCTGATATGATTTATGCCCTCCCCGACTTACCAATGCACCCCCAGGATCCCTGGTGCCTAGTGGGGGCAGCCGATATACCTCTGCTGCTGCTCATCCCATCAGCCAGGGCTTCTATGCCGGAGCTCCGTCATAGAAGCCCCCTGGAAGTGCCGGCAGCAGCAGAAGTTGTCTGCACACATTGCGCAAGAGCTTCCCCGGCTGCCAGAGAGGCTACAGGCCCCATGCAAGGGCATCATCATCTCTGGCAGCCGGGGAAGTGTGCGATGTGCTCGGACAACCTCCACTGCTGCCGGGGAGGATGATCCAAGACCCCTGCAGCGCTGAATGCGATCTGGATCCTCACCCTGCTGTTTGCGTGCAGCAGGGCTAAATGGAAAAAAAACACCCGCCTGGCACTGCTGTGCGGCCCAGTGGTTGGGGACCTCGGTTCTAGCGCATTAGGGTATAGACTGAGCTTATATTTTCTATAAAAGGCAGAATACAAGCCTTATTGTTAATGGTGTGTAAAATACCCCGAAAGGATAGATAATGGGGTGGGAATACAGCACCTTCAACGTAAAATGTGTGAAACAAAGCTTGCATGCCTTTTAAAGAGCGTATTGATATGGAATGATGAGATGCTGCAAAAGCGATAATATACTGGATATATATATATATGAGAAAAAATCCTTTTATGGGGACCGTTTTCTTTAAAGAGCTATTTGTAATCCATTTTAAAAGGTTAATATTTCCAATAGATTGGTTTTCCCTTTTTAACCCCTTAATGACAAAGCCTGTACATACTGGCAGGACAACTAAACTGTTCTCATCTAAAGAATATAATTCTACTTTTATTTCCCATTGCCTAACTCTGGATTCTAGGAGACTGCAGCTGAGGCTTTTGACTAGTCACACAATACAATAATTACAGGATAGACCTTTACTCTTTGTGTAAGTAGTAAGTGGGACAGGAAATGGACAATATATTAAAAAAAAAATTCATTTTTTAAAAAGCATGGCAGGCTCTTGTTTGTGTAAAGGTTTGTATACACTGTCCTTGCATTGTAAAAAAAAGTCAGTATTCAGCCAATGAAGATAACATTTGTGACAAAAAAACGGTAAAATCTCTTAATGTAAGAAAGTGAGCATTTGAATGAACAGTGGTTATATTCACATAAAGAACATTGTAACAATGTTTTGTTAATGCAGGATTATAAAAATAATTGTTGACTTGTTGATCAAACATGTACCAGGCCAACGGACTTAAAAACAAAAGCCTCCAGAAGCGTGGCTGCATTGCAGTCTCTTGTGCATCTCTGATAGGGGGTTACATTTGTACGTCATTAACGATGCCGCTAAAACCAAAAGGTAAGAATGGTTAATACTGTACAAGATTAGACACGCTAAAATGACCAGTGTGCAATACAAGAACGCATATTCATTTTTTTGTGTGTTTTTCCCTTCATTTAAGCTATTCAAAATAAGTAATGTTACATAGGTGGGTGGGTGTAAAATTTGTTGTGGATAATGGACATCTGAACATGAATGCCCTCTTCCAAAAATAACATATATATATATTCTGATCTCTAAAATATACAGTGTCTTGTTTACACAAATAATTTCAAAATGTGTTCTTAAATGCGTGACAAAAAAAGATCACTAGTTGATGTCCAGTTTAAGCCTGAATATTAACATATATATATATATGTATAGTTATAGATTTACACCCCCCCCCTTTTGACATGGCGGTATGTTTTAACTGCTTACCTGTTTCATTATTTCATCTCTAGTGGTAAACTGTGGAGCATCTTCTACTTCAATCCCTTCTGCCATCCCAATAACCTTTTCCAAGAGTTCATTGCTATATCTGGAGGAGAAATCAAGACTTAATTCCAATTCGGACAAATATTTTACATTCATATTGACATCCAACTTGTCTATCCATCCAGATCTTACATCTAGTGTTAAATAAAACAAAATTTAAAAAAAGGCAGGCAGATTTTGGGGGTATGTATGCCAATAGGATTGTGATGTCATCACTTTAACTCCATAGAAAAAAAAACAGTGAGGTTGGTCACATTACCTGAGCAAAAAATCCCGCAAAGGTGGTTCAAACCGTGGATGCAGGGGCAAAATTGTGGCGTTCCCTGCCACGCAACACAGCAATGAGGAAAGAAGTATGAGCAACAAATGCGTCTCCAACTGACGAATCCACAGAAGTCCAATTACTGTAATATAAAAATAAAGTTTATTGAAGAAAAAAAAAAAAGCCAATGGAGAGAAGTCTCACCTGTTGGGAGTATGGAGATGCATTCGTTGCTCAAGCTTCTTTCTTCATTGCTTATGACTAACAACAATATAGGATATGTCACGAACAAAGTTATATTGGCAGCTTTAATTCTACAACAGTACATTCTTGCGCGACATAAATAACGCGCTTGCTTATTGAATGGAAATAAAAGCACGAATCATTATCACAATTCATTTGGTCTTCGCGATATTGCAGTAAATCGTGCATCAGCGATCACCTAGCAAAAACGTAACACTTTACATTGTTGGCAACGGAACGGTGTTTATAAGTGATAATAGAGCATGGCACACATACCGACAACCCATAAAGACGTGGTTGGCCCAAACCATCGATAACGCTAATAGTCTGTCTATCTCGCTCTCTTCTGGAAAATGTTCCAAGTTGTTCAAAATGAACGATCTCCTCGCCTTCCACTGCTTCTCACTCTCCGAAAAACTCTGATACTGACAAACACGTTCTGCCGCCATCTTAAGTGGACTATTCATAAGCTAGTGCGTTAAAAGCACAACAGGCCTGTGCTTCCGGTCGCATATCTCTGTGGTCACGCAAAACGACATTCCTAAGCAACCAAGTCTTCCATCCGCTCTATGGTAGATGACGAGTGTCAGCCATTATAGGCAGCGTGTAGCGTAAGCGGTGCGCTCACTCTTCGTAATAATTCCGTAGTTATCGCGTTGCAAAACATTCTCACGTTTTTGACTGGATTGACTTCGCTACTGCTAGTTGTTTATCAACTGAATGTTAGAAATATTGAACACCGACATGTTTATACTTTGAATTCGGCCAAAATGGAGTAAAGTGGTTTAAATTGAAAACGAAGGTATAATGTGGGGCTCTAGGTTGTTGATTTGCCATTTTTCGTGAAATAGTTTCTGAAACTCATTCAGGACGAAGACATGTTCAGCTTTTCCGCTGTTAGCTTGTTTATCTGCAATTACCCATGTTTTCATTAGTTTACCTACAGAAACTATATTGTTGGGGACAAAAAGTCATTTAATTCACCATTTAGTTAATTATGTTTAATTTTTTTTGCAGTTTTACCTCTTGTTAGAGCAAATGAGAAATGAAACCCAAAATATATTCATATTCCTGTCCTGAAGCAAGTGGATTAGGCAGAAACCACCCCCCCCATTTTATTAAATGCACGCCCCAAGCCACATTCTTCACATTGACCAGCTCCCAAATTACACACAACAGGACCTGACGTTTTTGTCCAGAAGCAGCCCTGTCGTGTAGCTCTCGGCTTTGACTGTCACGTAACTGCGTGCAGCGTGTGCAGCATTGGATTTCTACCCCATGGCCTTTATATTAACTCCGTTCTGCATCCATCAAAAGCATAGCATAAGGATATTGCATTTCACTGATTTTCTCAAATATCTATTGCCTCTGTGAAAAGTGCGCTATAACATACATACATGTGGTGGTTTGCAGTGCGATCATCAGCCGCAGCAGAAACGATTTCAAGAGATGCCTCTTCAACTTTATAGCCGCCATGCCTGCCGTAAGCATTCTTGTGTTGCCTTTTTTTCTACTTAATCGAAAGATTAGACATTGGGGGATATGCTAAAACATGTGTGCTTGGTAGTGGCTATATCACACGACCAGATTATATTTTCAAGAGCCGCTCGCTGCCAGATGCTTTTCTAGTTATTATAGTAAGCTAAAACGTTTATTTTATGTTTGATTTCTTCTTGTGGCCTCTGTGGCATGTCATGAGTGAAGATACACGTCTCTTAAAACAGCCTGTCCGTTTATTAACTTTATTTTATCTGTGCCAAGGAGACGCTGAGTTTGTTAGCCCAGGAGCTTAGTGAGAATGTTGCATTTAAGTGTTTATATATATGTAAATGTGTGTGTATATATATATATATATATAT
>VKOC01025047.1:0-28987 GCA_009364415.1 Spea multiplicata
CCCATGGGGTGTCTACTTTTAAAAAATGTATGATTTGATGGGGTAAATTGAATTGGGCGGGTTCAACAATATCCCAATTAACACGGGGGGGGAAGGATGGCCACACATCTAATTTCAAATTAGAAAAATGCACACGTACCAAATGTGGCCTTTTAGTTCCCCCCAAAAATGACAAACCCATGCATGTGGGGTATTACTGCACTCAGGAGATGTTGCTGAACACATGTTGGGGTGTCGTGTGACAGCGGCATATACCAGGAGCTGTAAATTCATACATAACATAGGTGTGTGGGGAGAAAATACACACAAAAGAATACTACTGGAAACTTTGAAAAAATTCTGGTGGTAAAATATGTGCATGCAAAGAATTAAAATACCAGCATTTAAAATACCCTGGGGTGTCTAGTTTTCAAAAATATACGGTTTTGTTGGGCACACTGAAATGGCCCGGCTCAAAGATGTACCAAGTAGGACATGGGCAGTTGATCGCCAAACACCAAAGTTCAACATTGAAAATGCGCATGCCCCAAATGTGGCCCTTTTTCCCCCAAACAGTCAGGCAAAATCATTCATGTGAGGTATCGCTGTACTCAGGAGATGTTGCTAAACACATATTGGGGTGTTTTATGATATGACATATACCAGAACCTGTTTATTCATACCTGAAGTAAAATGTGTGTGAAAAAAACAAATGCAAAAAAAATTACTACCATAAAGTTTGACAAAGGCTGATGGTAGAATTAGTGCTTGGAAAGGGTTAAAATATTAGCATTTGGAATACCCTGGGCTGTCTAGTTTTTAAAAATATATGACTTGATGGGGTAAATTGGCTTGCGCCGGCTTCAAATATACCCGAAATGGCACATGGGGGGAAGAATTACCAGATTTGGAAAAAATGGCTTTTGAAATAGCAAACGCTACCTGTACTTATTGCCCCCATAATGGGTAGAAAAGCAAAAAAACATAAAAACATTGGGTATTTCTAAACTCAGGACAAATAGTAGAATCTATTTAGCAAGGTTTTTTCATTACCTTTTATAGATGAGTAAAAGATTTTTCAAATAAAAGTTAGAAACAGTCATTTTTTTCTACATTTTTATTTTATACTTTTTTAATAGTAAATAATATGATACAATCGAAACAATGTCATCTAAAGAAAGCCATTCTTGTCCTGAAAAAAACAATATCTAATGTGTGTGGGTTTAGTAAACGGGAAAGAAGAAAATTACAGCTAAACACGAGCAGCACAGAAATGTTACAGGGTACAAAAAGGGTACAAAAAGTAAAATCAGCCTTTGTCACGATGGGGTTAAGTGTTTCCTTTATTATTTTGAGCAGTGTATATATACATTTATCTGTGTGTTTATTACTCAGTCTGCAGTCTGATTGCTCTTGTATTGTAACTCTATGCATTTGTTTCTTTTATACAGCTGTATATGTGGTGATTTATCACCTGCTATTTATCATGCTCCTCTGGTCATACTTGAGGACGATATATTCCTCCCCGGCCAGTCCATCGGAAAAGGTAAACATCGGGAGCTTCAGTAATGTCATCTTCCTGCGTCTCCTGCCGTTCATGTTATATTTTACAGATGTTCTTCTAGGGGCTCTGCTGAATGTAGCACTTTAATAACTAAACGGCGCGTTGGACACATCATCGCTAGTACTGTCGGATCCCAGAAATAATTCCTTAATCATGCAAAGTCTTGTCATATTCCTAATTATTCAGGGGAAACATAATTGTCATGGGTCAGAAAAGCAATGTAAAATTGTAAAATGTGCCTGTGCCATTTTTATATGATTAACCCTTCTAAGGAAAGAATAAAATCTGCTAAGGTTTATTCACTTAACATCCTGTACCGCGTACGAGCGGCACAGTCCAGGGTATTCATTCATCCTTCGGTATCAGCCACTTTCTGTATATGGCGTCTCTCTTAAAAATGTTACCCACCTGATGGCTCGTATATAGATTTTCCATTTAGTCGTTTACCCTTTTCCTCCTCTGCCTGGACATTTGAAGGACTATAACTATAACATTTCTGCTTTATATAAGCCTCACAATATAAATAGCAGAGCGTTTGGGGCATAATTCACTAAGTGGTGTAACATTTTCATAAACAGTTATATTGTTAACATATTGGCAGGAAATCCTCTAGTTTTGCTTGGATTCTTTGGAATATTTCTTTACAAATCACCAATCTTAATCTTATTTCTTTTACTATCTTTTATAGTTTTTCTTATCCAAATCGGACAAGGAGCAATATGAGAAGGAAGACAGACCGGAGATTAAGCAGGAGATACTGGAGCAGGCAGCTAAAGATTTGCCAATCTTCACAAGAACTGAGAACAATGGTACCTACCGCCACTTCTTCTTTTTTTGAGTGATGTAATACTTAGATACTAACCGTACCATGGAAAGCCATGTCAAGGCTGATCCAGATCATGTGCCAAGTCGAGTCAGACTCGACAAAAAATAAGGGAGGAAATAAAGCCAATTCTGCTTCAGCTCGCACTCCTTGAAGAGCTGAGCCAGATTGTGGTCGCAGTAGTGGTAGGAAGCTACATACTTCCCATGACATGGACTATATACTATTTATACTGCATTGACTGCGCTAATGCGCTTTCAGTATATACTTCTGCTCTTTGAGACTACAGAGGTGAAATGTCTTTTTTTTTTTTCTTTCTAAAAATTACCCCCTCCCTCTTTTTGTGCCGCAGATATCCGGTATTGTGACCACTGCAAGCTGATAAAACCCGACGGTTGTCACCATTGTTCAACTTGTGGCAAGTAAGCCTGTGAGTTAATGTCTGTTTTTGTAAAAGAGAGAGTACATTCTGCCCATTCTGAAGCGGTTTGGGAGCCAAGAGGTGCTAGCTGCTCTGGAGATAGAGTGACTGAGACTGTTCAAAATGAGAATAGACTGATTAATGAGGAATGGATGAAAGAGGCTTTGGCTTGTGAAAGCTCTCCTTTGGGGTTTCATTTGTCCAAAGATATAAAAGAGAAAATTTGGAAAGGTGATTATATTGAAATTTTATCTCTCTTACCAGTATGTAAAGAATACTCATTTAGGCAGGATAGAGAAAAAGATGAGGAGAAAAGACAGATTGTACCTAGGTCTTTTAATAACTGGCTTCAATATTTTACAATTTTTTCAGTGGTCCTGAATTTTTTATTTTTTTTTTGCAATAACTGTGTTTATTAGATTTTTCACAGAAATGGGAAGGAGAGGGGAAAGGGATACAGAAAGGAAAAAGTGGAAGGGCGGGGAGGGGGGGTGGTCAGGTACACACGGCAAGAGACAATGATGTACAAAACCAAAAATGAGAATATTACAGAACATTCACAGTGTGCGGCCCAAAGAAGTCATCGAGTAGTAGTATAAAAGGCAATATCAAAATTAGAAAGCATCCTGAATTTAGTTCAGGTTTATTTCAACATTTGGAGTCGGTACTTGAAGCCTTACAAGAATTTCAGTGGCTTAGGCTGGTTTAGCTATGATGAAAGGTTCCAGCAAAAATTAGCTGTTCACAAAATGGGGGATGAAGGATATTGGGTTGTGGCTTAGCCTTATGTTGCCGCAAAGGGCTGCTTCTCCCTATGTTAGACCAGTTTCCACAGTACATAAAAAAGGAGTATGTTGGGCTTTTAATGAAGCTGTGTGTAAATGGCCCAATAATTGCAAATTTAGACATGAGTGTGCTAGTTGTGCTGGGAGTCTTCTCCCAGCTGCTCGCTTATTTGTGCTGCTCCCGTATTTAGACAGGTACCCAAACAGGCAGAGGGCCAAGCTAATTATGGAAGGTTTTGCTTTTGGCTTTAAATTGCCAGTGTATGCTGATAACTCTGTTATTGTTGTTAAAAGTTCTGTTAAGAAGTTTCCAGATATTGTACGAAATAAAATCTTAAAAGAGGTTCAATTGGGAAGAGTGGCAGATCCTTTTTCTTCTCCACCTTTCAGTAATTTTAGGGTCTCTCCTCTGGGTTTGGTCCCTAAGAAAGGGCAGGGTGCTTATAGGTTGATTCACTACCTGTCATTCCCAGCGGGGGATCTTTAAATGATCAGATTGATAAGGAATCATCCTTCGGTATCAGTTAGATATGCTACTTTTGATGATGCTTTAGATTGGGTAAGGGTTTGTGGTAAGGGTGCGCTGCTTGCTAAAGTGGATATAGAAGCGGCCTTTAGGCTACTGCCTATACACCCAGATGCTTTTTGTTTGTTAGGCTTTCACTTTGAAAATAATTTTTATTTTGATAAGTGCTTGTCAATGGGCTGCGCTAATTCATCTTTTTACTTTGAAGTTTTCTTTTCTTTTCTTGAGTGGGCAGTGAAGGAGGAGGCGGGGGTACCTTATGGTATACACTACCTAGATGACTTTTTGTTCATGGGAAGTTCAGGGTCAGTGGAATGCGAGCGGCTTTTTCAATGTTTTCATTCGCTTGCGGATCTCTCTGGGGTGCCCTTGGCTAAAGACAAAACTGTTGCTCCTACGAGAGTCATTGTTTTTTTGGGGATCATTATTGACACTGAAAAGATGGAATTTAGGCTTCCTGAACAGAAAGTGCAGGATTGGCTTTTAGAGATTATAAGATTAAGAAAGAGGGTTAAAGTTTTGGTCAGAGATTTTTTGTTAGGCAAATTGGCTTTTGCAGCCCAGGTAATGCCCATGGGTAGGGTTTTTTCAAGGCAGTTGGCCGGCAATTAGAGGTAAGTCTTCAAAGTTTATGCATGTGAGAATGTCTGGGGAGATTCGGGATTTGAAGGTTTGGGAAATGTTTTTGAAAGATTTTAATGGGAAGCTGCTGTTTCAAACTCCCTTTGGGTCTAATGAGGACTTGGGTTTTGGTTGTTCTGGAGTGGCAAATGGGCAGTGGGGCAGTGGCCAGATAGTTGGGCAGAAGCTGGTTGGACGGGGAACTTAGTTCTCTTAGAAATGTTTCCTATTGTAGTGGCTATTGATGTCTAGGGAAAGCTTTTGGCTAATAAGAGGCTAATCTTTCATTGTGATAACAAAGGTGTGGTGGAGGTCATTAACAATTTGCGTTCCAGGTCAGAGCCAGTTGTTTGTCTGTTGAGATGACTTGTCTTGATGTGTCTTTGTAGAAACATTTGGTTAAAAGCAGTTCATATCCCAGGTAATTGTAACTTGGTTGCTGATGCATTGTCATGCTTTCAGTTCAGGCGCTTCAGGGAGTTGGCCCCGGATGCAGTGGAAAAGGGAACAGTTCTGCCTTGTAGGATCTGGGATTGGACATCGCCAAGATAAGTGCGCTTGTTAAAAACTCGGTGGCCCTAGGTACTTGGAATGCTTATACTAGAGCTTGGAAGGAGTGGTGTGTGTTTGCAGAGGTTTGGGGTTGGGATCCAGCGCTTTAAATCTTTACTTTTTAAGACTGCTTTTGTTTTATCATTTTTTTAGAGCTTTTTAGAATCGGGGAACTTGTGGCAGAAAGTAAGAGCTCAATTTCTGGATTATGGTTTGAGGAAGTTGAGTTGAGTGAAGGTGGTTTGAGGTTTTTTATAAGAAGGTCTAAAACTGATCGGGAGGGTAAAGGGCGTTGGGTTTGTTTGTATAGAGTGGGTGGTGATTGTTGTCCGGTTCAGGTGGTAGAGGCTTTTTTGGCTTTAAGGCCACAGGTGGGTAAAGCTTTTTTAATACATGAATCGGGTTTGCCTTTGACCAAATTTCAATTTAAGAAGGTTTTGGCGCTCTGCTTTAAGAATTTGGGACTGGAAAATGAAAAATATTCGTCTCATTCATTTAGGATTGGGGCGGCTACTGAGGCGGCTATGAGAGGTTTAAATGAGTCTGTTATTAAAAGAATCGGTCGTTGGGAGTCCGGTAGGTTTAAATTATATGTACGACCAGATTTAATCTAACTTTCTTTTCTAATATTTTGCAGATGTTCCGGCTAGAATTGTTTGGATTGTTGGACACTCTTTTATTTACTGGGCGCAGAGAAGAGCAGCCTTACAGGTTTATGGGGAAAATTTCGGTTTGAAGCATGAAAATGTTAATGTTTTTTGGTTTGGGATTCGGGGTTTGCGTTCAGGGGAGGTAGTGGAGATTTTAAAAAAATGCATGTGTAAGTTTCCTTTTCCTGACGTTATTATTCTGCATTTTGGGGGGAACGATATCGGTAAGGTGAAGTCAGTTCAGCTTTTTCACCAGATTAAGAATGAGTTGTTGGTGGTTCAAAATATGTTTCCAAATGTTGTTTTGGTTTGGTTGGGAAAAAAATGGGTTTTTGGAGGGGGGGGGGACAGCTTCAGCTTGATAGGCTGCTTCAGTCGCCGGGGGGTATGGGTCACCTGCCCATTAGAGGGGGGTGGACAGTTTTTCAATTTTGGTTGTAAGTCTGGCTAGTAGGGCTGACTTAATGTTTAATTTATTATGTATGAAGTTATGGTTCTTAAGTTATGGTTAATAAACGGTTAATTTTAAAGCCTCAATAAAATACCACAGCCTTTTTCTATCCAAGTTAATTTGTCTGAGTGTTTATTTAAGGTTATTCGCACATACACCACTCGTGTTGCGGGTTTTCAAACAACAAATTCTTCCTGCTGTTCTTGATGTACGGCTGTCTGTACTGCCTGTTTATTTGCGCAACAACGCTGCAATATGTCCTGAAGTTTTGGACGGTATGTATGGTTTAATCTTTTTTAAATTCTCAAGAGATATTTAGTAGAATTTGTAGGTAATTTGTATTTCATCCTTCTTGCTATAAATAATTTGGCGCACAATTTGTGTCTTTGTAGCTTCAGGATATCTGTTCACCCATTTCATTTATTGCTCTTCCTTTTTCCCTGCTTTAGTCTAGACTCTAATCTCTGTGTCGCGTGATTACATGGCTAATACTCTATTCATTCTACAGGATAACACGGATACTACCAAGATCAAAATGGCAACCATGTTCTTTGTGTCAGCCATCTTCTTGATCGCCTTAATAAGTCTGTTTTCCTTTCATTGTTGGCTCATCATAAAGAATCTATCAACCATCGGTAACGTATTATTTGCTTTTTTACTAACATGAACAAAATAACAATTGGTCTTTGGATCAGACACCTGATTTATGTGTCTGAGGCAGAAAAAGCAGACATTGAGATGTTTAGCACAGCCTGAAGGTCCTACGGAAATGGTCACATATGCCATTTATTTGTATTTTTAGAATTCCCTGCTCGGTACCGACAGCTGGATTAGTGCTAAATGATATCACAGCGTCCAAAATGCAGATAAGTAACACCACCTTCAGAACATTCCTATCCTGAGCTACATTTTTGTCCCTCGTCCAAAAAACATGTTATTTCTCTCCCTTCTCATCAGGCAGGGGCTGCCAGTAGTTTATTTTAGAAATGGGTCCATTTATCGCAGATCTGCCCAGCAGTCACATTAGTCGGGGTTCGCTGTGATTCCATCCGCCGTATTTTTTCTTGGGTTTTCCTCGCTGAAGTGGTGGAAGTTTTGGCTGCTCAGGCTTTCTATCGCCGCTGTATGTTGAGTTATCCCCTTCTTTTCTCTTACAGTCCGGGAGATGGCTGCTCTTTTCCAACTCGCGTTGTTTCAGGGGACCCTGAACAAAACGCTGGCATAAACCAGAGCGACATCGCCAAACAGTATGTATCCTTTATGTGTCTTTGCCTTTTCCGTTATAAGACTGAAGAAATGTGAAACACTTAATTATACGTTCATAAAAAGTCACCACAGTGTGGGGTATTTTGTGCTTCTGTATCGCGGTGAAATGATATGAATTGCACCGCGTTTATACAGACTGTTGGGAGAAACATCAGAGTTTTAGGTATTTTAACCCCCATCAGTGTAGTGATTTTTACATGCCAAAGAATTGTAAGTTAGAGCATCTGCATTATTCCTGGTGTTTTAGCATTTCTAACATTTCATCCCATTAGCAGTAGAGATAAATCTGCAGCTTGTTAGCGTGTCGATAGTCCGTGTGTGCTTGTGCACAAGTGAAGTGGCACAATATTGCATCCTTTATCCGGTCCTCTTGGATAAAATGCCTAAACTGTATAAAAATCCCATATTTCTTTGTTTGCCGTTGAGGCTTTTTCTGCCAAATCTCTCTGTGAGTCCCAGAACCTCGTCTCGGGAAGTGAGGCTGGATGAACTAGGACTGAAAGGTAAGATTTCTTTCTTTCTTTGACACACACTTTCCTCTTTTCCAAAGGGATCCTTACTGCACTGGGGATATTGTACAAAGAATTGGGTTAAAAAATTACCCCTATATCGTTTTGTCGTACCACTACGAGCCTCTTCCAAATTTTTAAGTGCCTTTTGAACTGCGTTCCAAACCGTCACACGCGGGTCCCCAGAACACACAGCTCCAGCAGTTAGTGGGGCTAGCAGACTGCTGCAGTTGTGGAAATTGTACAAACCAATGAGTTTGTTGTAAAGAAGTCCAGAACATTGTTCTTGATAAATAGAAGATTTGCTTAGATATACAGCTGGTTTTACAAACCTGACTTTTAATTGACATACTTAATGTGATGTATGTTTCCCCCACTCGTTACATGACAGGGCTACAAAAATTACAATGTATAGCTTCATTATTTATGTTAATGATTAAAATGTATTTAATCTTATTTATCTTTTTTCACTTTAGTTTAACAGGGTATGGAGCCGTCACCATGTGGGTTTGTAGCCTGAGTTTGGTGAAGAAGCTCCGCAGGCTGTTTGTTCATTAAGAAGGGGAGGTGATGGACGGCGTGATTTTTGGCTTTTCTTTATGAATAGAAAATGGCCGGCTTGTTGGGGTTATGAAGCTTTCTTCCAGGAAACAAAAAAAGGGGAAATCATCGTCTGTTGCAGCCGCAGTGGAGTTTTGTAGACTCTGTATAATGAGGAGCCCCAGCACATCGCTGCTTCCATTCGGGCTGACAGGATCTGAGGCAGGGGGTGCGCTCGGTGCTGTACCAATACTAAAACACTCTGAGATGGGGACTGGCTGTTAATGCAAAAATACTCTGTTATCTGTATTAGCACTTCCCAATTTCCCACTTTTAGTATCAACTGACGCATATTTCAGCCACCTCAGCAACCTCTCCTGCATGGCAGCAAAAAACTTTATTAGGTGTGTTGTGTGCGAACAATGAACAAATTGTTCATTCTGTCAGCATTCACGGACATAATGCCCCATTTTTTTTGCTCTTTTTTCTGTTTTTCTTCCCTGTCCCCCACATACTATGTGGTTTATTCACTAAAGGGGGGTTTGCAGTAGAGTTGTGACTTCATTATGCATTACGAAGATCCAACTTTAACAGTTTTCACCAACAAAAAGTGGTGAGCTGACCCTGTATAATGTATAACTCAATAAGAAATATCCCTGACGTAAAAGGGACAGTTTGCTATCTCTCACACCCCACTAAAAATAATACATACTAAAGTATTTTGGAAAAAAAAACAAAGTACCTTAACTCCCTGCATCCTCTGTGATCTTTTCTCAACACTTATAATCAGTGACCGGAAAGCGCTGGGACTGCATCCTGTGCCTCGAGCTGACTGGCGGTAAATATATCATGGGCCAGGAAGATATATGGGGTTCTGGGTAAAGGGCCAAATGCTTATGGAGGGATTCTGCAGTATCCTTCTGTGCAAGGGAGACCCTATGGAGATCTAAAGAGACATCTCAGCTATACTTATACTGCCGCTTTACTTATACATTTTAGAGCCACTGCTAAGTTATTTCTGCAGAAAAAGCATATTGGGGTTGGCTCTTCATAATGTATAGTGAAGTCAAGAAACCCCAGCTCTTTACTTAGTGAATAAACCCCTCTCAGGTCACTCTCAGACATGACATTTCTCCTGTAATTTGTATTCTCTCAGCTCTTTGCTGTATCCCGTATCAAAATTAAAAGGAAAAACACCAAGTGGCACCAAGTACCATGGTAACCATGGAAGACTAGTATAAAAATATGATTTATTGCCGGTGACTCCGGGAAAGACAAAATGCTATTTTCTCTGATTTTGAATGAATCTGAATATCTGGACAGTTTACCTCCATGTGCCCGGCCTCATACGCCACCTTACAGCCTCAATGCAGGTAATGGATCCAAGAAAAGACAGGAGTCTCTCTCAACACTCGGAAACCTCGTGTCGGTGGGTAGGTTGGGATAAAAACCCTTAGAGAGTTATTTATGGGTGACTGAGCTAGCATTCAAACTGAATATCACGCGTAAATATATAGTTATATAGTTACATAGTACATAAGGATGAAGAAAAACCCAAGTCCATCTACGTCAAACCTTCTACCTAACCTTCCGGCAGAAATAACCGTAATTAAGCTACTTCCCAATGTGACACTAAACTAGGTATTACGAGTGGAACACCACGTCAATTTGTATTTCCTGCTTTTTCATTTCTATAAATGATTGGCCAAGTGTGTGTCTAATTTCAGGATAGTATGAAGACTAGGATAGATCACCCCAGCACCCCGTGTGGACATCTGCTGCTGTAGCCCATTAAGGTTTGACGTGTTGTGAGTTTAGAGATGGTATTGTGTATACCTTGGTTGTATAGAGTGGTTATTTGAGTTTCTGTCACCTCAAACCAGTCTGCTCATTCCCCTCTGACATCAACAAGGCATTTCCGTCCAATCAACTGCCACTCACTGGGTATTTTCTCATTTTCAGAATATTCTCTGTAAACCCTAGAGATGGTTGTGAGTGAAAATCCCAGTAGATCAGCAGTTTCTGAAAAACTCAGACTAGCCCTTCTGGCACCAACAACCATGCCATGATCGAAGTCACTTAAATCCCCTTTTTTCCCCCATTCTGACGTTCGGTTTGAACTTCAGCAAGTTGTCTTGACCACATCTACATGCCAAAATGCTTTGAGTTATCTCAACATGCGTTGACTGTCATGTGATTGGCTGATTAGCTATTTGTGTTAACAAGCAATTGAAAAGGTGTGCCTAATAAAGTGGCCAGTAAGTGTATATCAGCATCAATAAATGCATATGTCAAAAAACAAACATACAAATTATTAAAAAAAAAAGCCTTTTAATTAGACCATTTTTTCAAGTTTACTGTGTGAAAAGCCAAATTTCTAATACAAATTTTATTCTAATTGAATTTCAGTTAAATGTTTACCCTCCCATTAAAATGTCACAAAAATACAAAATGAGCAACTAGTAGAGAAGAGACTGAGTGGGCACTGGACTGGCAATCGAGGTACCGATGAGTGTTTCTAATAGCCTCACTGGAACTACCGTGGCAAGTACCAGCAATACTTCTTGTTGTGCCAATGCAGCTTTTGTGAAGTATGTGTGCATTCTTACACTCCTGCGCCCTACCATGTTGCGTTTGGCTTTGATCTTTTTCACGTTGATCTTATCTTGTAAAGGTACGTGTATCTTGTAGTAAATATTACAAATAGAATTTACATTTTCTGATCAGTCACAATTATGGTGCAATGATGCTTTTTAACTTCATATACAAATAAAGGCTCTAATTTACAATATTTTTATTGCTTTTATGTTTTTTACATATATCCAACATGCCATAGTATATTGATTCTTGCGGCAAAAAATAGACATGTTGTGGCAAAAAGGAGAGAGTTCCACGTGTAATGCCTCTTTAATGATGATGGTTGGATAAAATCATAACAACCCATTACACAAGATTTGTGAGGTCTAGATGGATCAGAATATGCTCAGAACACATAACAAAAGTATGGTGGAGCTTCTGTAATATTTCTCAATGAAATAGAAAATATACATCAAGTACAAACAATTTCCTAAAACTACTTTATTGTAACTAATCTTAACAACTAAGTAGGTAACTATGTACAACATAACAATAGCACGGAAATGTAACATAATTCAATGAACAGCATTGGGGTCCGCTGATGGTGGAATGAAGCCTGTGTGTTCCAATAAGCTTCAAAGCATATGAAGGAATGGTCTTCCCTTTCTAGGCACATGATATCCACAAACCCACATGGTGACGGCTCCATACGCTGTTTAACTAAAGTGTAAAGAAACATGAGATGAAATACATTTTCAGAATTAAAATAAAAATGAAACTATACATTGTGATTTTTGCAGCCCTGTCATGTAACATTCATCATTGGTTTGTACAATTTCCAGAACTGGCGCAGTCTGCGTGTCCCACTAACTGCTGGCGCCGTGTGTTCGGGGGTCCCACGTGTGACAGTTTGGGAATGCAGTTCGAAAGGAAATTTAAAATTTGGAAGAGGCTGGTAGTGATACGGCTAAATGATATAAGGGTTTGTTTTTAAGAAACTTATTTTGGACAATGTCCCCAGTGCAATAAGGATCCCTTTGGAAAAGCGGAAAAGATGATTTATTTAGATCTATCTGTGTGTCCCGAAGAAATAAACAAACCTTACCTTTCCGTCCTAGTTCATCCAGCCTCACTTCCCGACTCGAGGTTCTGGGATTCACGGAGAGATCTGGTAGAGAAAGCCTCAACTGCAAACAAAGAAATATGGGATTTTTATACAGTTTAGGCATTTCATCCAAAAGGACCGGATAAAGGATGCAATATTGTGCCACTTCACTTGTGCACAAGCACACACAGACTATCGACACGCTACATAACACGCAATGAACTGCTAATTTACAAAGAAAAACAAATTGCATAATAACAAGCTGCGGATTTATCTCTACTGCTAATGGGATGAAATGTTAGAAATGCCAAAACACCGGGAATAATGCAGATGCTCTCACTTACAATTCTTTGGCATGTTTGTAAAAATCACTACACTGATGGGGGTTAAAATACCTAAATCTCTGGTGTTTCTCCCAACAGTCTGTATAAACGCGGTGCAATTCATATCATTTCACCTCGATACAGAAGCACAAAATACCCCACACTGTGGTGACTTTTTATGAACGTATATATTAAGTGTTTGACATTTCATCAGTCTTATAACGGAAAAGGGAAAGGCACATAAAGGATACGTACTGTTTGGCAATGTCGCTCTGGTTTATGCCAGCGTTTTGTTCAGGGTCCCCTGAAACAACGCGAGTTGGAAAAGAGCAGCCATCTCCCGGACTGTAAGAGAAGAGAACGAGATAACTCAACATACAGCGGCGATAGAAAGCCTGAGCAGCCAAAACTTCTGACAAAACCCAAGAGAATATATGGTGGATGGAATCACAGCGAACCCCGACAAATGTGACTGCTGGGCAGATCTGAGATAAATGGACCCATCACTAAAATAAACTACTGGCAGCCCCTGCTTGACCAGAAGGGAGAGAAATAACATGTTTTATGGACGAGGGATAAAAATGCAGCTCAGGATAGTAATGTTCTGAAGGTGGCGTTACTTATCTGCATTTTGGACGCTGTGATATCATTTAGAACTAATCCAGCTGTCGGTACCGGGCAGGGAATTCTAAAAATACAAATAACTACAAATTATCTCTGTTCTGGGAAGAAAATATGTAATTGTACCTTGTAAAAACAGGTAACAGCCAATACAGCTTTTGCTCTCCGAAAACTTCCTTCACGTTCTTCCTGAAGCCCAGAGAATATCTGTCCTTTCCTCCCACTCCCTGAAGTGGGGGATCTTGGAATGCCTCTAAAACATACAGATAGTAAATAAATCATACTGAGAAACATCGGCCAACCCGATAGAAAATGGAATTGAGATACCAGAATTGGTGACAACTAGAATACGCCTTCCACGTTTATTCAAACTAAAACCATAAATTCCTGTGTACCGAGGGCCTTTGTTGCTGGTTACTCTGGGCTGGTCAATAATAGACAGACCCGTATTATACCGCAGACTAGATCCGGAACAGAAAAGCACTATGTGGCGTACGTGACCATTTCCGTAGGACCTACAGGCTATGCTAAACATCTCAATGTCTGCTTTTTCTGCCTCAGACACATAAATTAGGTATCTGATCCAAAAAAGAACAATTGTTATTTTGTTCACGTTAGGAAAAAGCAAATAATACGTTACCAAGGGTTGATTGATTCTTTATGATGAGCCAACAATGACAGGAAAACAGAATCATTAAGGCGATCAAGAAGATGGCTGACATATATAACATGGTTGACAGTTGGTTCTCGGTATTATCCGTGTTATCCTGTAGAAGGAATAAAATATTAGCCATGTAATCACGCGACACAGCGATTAGAGTCTAGACTAAAGCAGGGAAAAAGGAAGAGCAACAAATGAAATGGGTGAGCAAACAGGCATGTATCCTAAAGCTACAAAGACACAAATTGTGTGCCTTTTATTTATAGCAAATTAAGAATGAACTACAAATTACCTACAAATTCTACTAAATATCTCTTGATAATTTAAAAAAGATTAAACAATACATACCGTCCAAAACTTCAGGACATATTGCAGTGTTGTTGCGCAAATAAACAGGCAGTACAGACAGCCGTACATCAAGAACAGCAGGAAGAATTTGTAATTTGAAAAGCCAATACAGTTATTGGTCCTACGACAAAAATCTTAGGTTTAGGACATAAAAAGCCAACAAACAAAATGTTGTGTTAATGACAAAGCTTATCGAACACATACCATGGACAGTGATGATCCTTCTTCAGAACGCATCTAAAAAGAGACAGTAATCAAATGTGAGATTACAACAAAATCACACACATAAATGCACATGGAAAGAGATGGAAGTATATTGGGGTGTTTTCACAGGAATTAATGAAGCACAAGCCAATCTCACATGCCTCATGACAGATCTGCAACCTAAAATAATCCCTCCATACTCCTTAACACCTTGTTTACCCTTAATATGCACTATTACATCCTCTGAAACAGACCCTGGGTGACTAAAGAATTAATAGTTTGTAATATGCTTTTTTTGCACCGGTGCAGACATTTTCCCCCCTAGTTGATCAGGGTGTCAATTAGAGAGCCTGGGGTCATCCCTGTTAGCAGGAGTTAGCATCGTTAGCTTCCTGCTCACTGATCCAATGCAATGGCGCTCAGTGCGAGTGCTGGTTACCTCAGAATATCGGAGAATGCCTGATCTTGTGTTCGGGCTTTCTCTGCCTGCAGTGTTAGTCCTGACATCACCAGAAACAACATTCGGGATAAAATGTTTTTATTCCAAACCAAGCAGATGTTTACTGCAAAACTCTTGGGTACAAATGAACATTAACAATTTATCTCAAGTATGGAGACGTCAATTCGAATGAACCCATGAAAATAAACTAAACATGAAAATACACAGGTGCTGCAGTGCAAATGTGTTTCCAAAACCCCATCAGTGTAGTTTGTTTAAATGGGTATGTGAATAGGATGCATGTGTGTTTCATATTATGGAATCTAAGAAAAAAAAGAAACAGGCTTACTTGCCACAAGTTGAACAATGGTGACAGCGGTCGGGTTTCATCAGCTGGCAGTGGTCACAATACCGGATATCTGCGGCACAAAAAGAGGGAGGGGGCAATTTTTAGAAAAAAAAGACATTTCACCTCTATAGTCTCAAAGAGCAGAAGTATATACTGAAAGCGCATTAGCGCAGTCAATGCAGTAAATAGTATATAGTCCATGTCATGGGAAGTATGTAGCTTCCTACCACTACTGCGACCTTGACATGGCTTTCCATGGTACGGTTAGTATCTAAGTATTACATCACTCAAAGAAAGGAGAAGTGGCGGTAGGTACCATTGTTCTCAGTTCTTGTGAAGATTGGCAAATCTTTAGCTGCCCGCTCCAGTATCTCCTGCTTAATCTCCGGTCTGTCTTCCTTCTCATATCGCTTCCTGTCCGATTTGGATAAGCGAAACTGTAAGAGATAGTAAAAGAAATAAGATGAAGATTGGTGATTTGTAAAGAAATATTCCAAAGAGTCCAAGCAAAACTAGAGGATTTCCTGCCAATATGTTAACAATATAACTGTTTATGAAAATGCTACACCACTTAGTGAATTATGCCCCAAACGCTCTGCTATTTATATTGTGAGCCTTATATAAAGCAGAAATGTTATAGTTATAGTCCTTCAAATGTCCAGGCAGAGGAGGAGAAGGGTAAACGGCTAAATGGAAAATCTATATACGAGCCATCAGGTGGGTAAAATGTTTAAGAGAGACGCCATATACAGAAAGTGGCTGATACCGAAGGATGAATGAATACCCTGGACTGTGCCGCTCGTACGCGGTACAGGATGTTAAGGGAATAAACCTCAGCAGATTTTATTCTTTCCTTAGGAGGGTTAATCATATAAAAATGGCACAGGCACATTTTACAATGTTTTCCCATTTCCATGGCAACAGCCTATGAGTACTTTTCTGACCCATGACAATTATGTTTCCCCTGAATAATTAGGAATATGACAAGACTTTGCATGATTAAGGAATTATTTCTGGGATCCGACAGTACTAGCGGTGATGTGTCCAACGCGCCGTTTAGTTATTAAAGTGCTACATTCAGCAGAGCCCCTAGAAGAACATCTGTAAAATATAACATGAACGGCAGGAGACGCAGGAAGATGACATTACTGAAGCTCCCGATATTTACCTTTTCCGATGGACTGGCCGGGGAGGAATATATCGTCCTCAAGTATGACCAGAGGAACATGATAAATAGCAGGTGATAAATCACCAGATATACAACTGTATAAAAGAAAGAAACAAATGAAATCAGACTGCAGACTGAGTAATATACACACAGATCTATATATATATATGTATATATACACATACATTTATATTTACATACATACAGATATATACACACATATATATATATATATATATTCCGTATATAAATATATACATACATACAGATACGTATATTTAAAAATATAAATACTCACAGATACATTGATATATATTTATATACATACACAGACATGCATATGCATTAGATACACACACACACATTAGATACACACACACACACACACACACATAGGACCAGTTTAGCCTGGTTGGTATTCCAGGTGGCCCTTTGTAATTAAGAATAAAGCTGGACAATTCGTTAAACATCACAGGAACCCAAACGCTGAAACTTCAGACAAAATGAAACTCGGTGTGGGCGGCTCTGAGCACGAGAGACCAAAATATTTACCCTTTTCAATGGTCGATGTTACGGTAACTGCAAGAGAAAAGAAATAGTTAATAAACAGTCACAAAATCTCCTTAAGAAACTGCACCCATCCCCACGTATCTGTCACTACACATCATACGCACGCCGTATACGTCATACGCACGCCGTATACGTCATACACATACGCCGTATACGTCATACACATACGCCGTATACGTCATACACATACGCCGTATACGATATCCTACATTATTATATACTACGATCACTAGAATTGACAATTAATGGGTGACGTGCCGCGGGACAAAGCCTCACATGTATTGGGCTGAGACAGGACCCGTCTGGTGGTTGCTATGGTGACTGCACTACTTTGAACACCAGATCTGCATGTTACGGATAGCTGCTGCATTCTATTGGGAATTCATTTAATGCTCAAAGAAATGAGGTTGCGCATCCTCTGGCAGTCAGAGGCGTTTATTCACTAAAGGGGTAGATGGCGGGAAAGCTGTGATATCATTTTGCATTAAGAAGGGCCATCCCGGACAGCTGCTGAATGCTACAAACCCAAATACAGATCGAATGATTGGAGACAGAGGACTCCGATTAGAGATTACAGAGCAGACGGTGACCCCCTGTATCCCACCAATAACCAGAGGTAATCAACAGGTAGCTTCACAACTCCCAGGACCCTCAGCCTGCTTTTACATATAGGAGGAAAGCACCTGCCCGTATAGCCCTCCTATAAAGAGGATTAAAACAACCTGTGTAGTGTGTACGGGATAAGGGGCGGAGCGAATTCAGTGGGCAGAGCGGAGACTTGATTAGTGGGCGGGGAGGGCGTGTTGGTGGGCGGGTTAGTTGGCCCAGAGGGACGGACTTATGGTTACTTACAAATGCAAAGCTTCACCACGAACCCGTAGTACGAACCGCACACGGTCGCCATGATGAAGAGCACAGGGATCCACCTCACTACTCGCACGAAACAGCGGAGAAAGTGAGACAACGCCATGATCGCGTTACCACAATCAAGACAAGTGACACACTCCAGTCGCTGGGGCTGGGATAAAGCTCTTATACGTCACAAAGGACACGCCTACTGTGACCACGCCCTCCTTGCCTCACAGAGCTGGCGCGTCACAGAAGGCTCTTTCTGGGACCCGGTATGCTGATATATAGTATATTATATAACTGTATATATAATACTATAAAAAAATGAAACTATCTATTTATGTTATATATATTTATATAATTACAGAAATGTTCAGCTGTGATTGACAGGAGGATGAAAATAGAATAAGAAATAAATTGTTGCCATTGGGAGACATTACAGCACTGATAGAGCTCACATTGCCAAGTGCTTTCATACAACACACATACTACTGTCCAAAAGTTTGGGGTCATAGAAACTTCTAGCTGGGGGGAAAAAAAACAACGCTCAATTATCCTTTTAAGCGAACACAGGAGTGATGGGAGTGATAGGAGTGATGAAGGGCCTCTGTGCGCCTATGAATATATTCCATTAAAAATCAGCCGTTTCCAGCTACAACGTCTGCGGTACAGCGCTGTATTTCTCATCCATTTCACATTATTTTAATGGACAAAAATTGCTTTTCTTTCAAAAACAAGTAAAGTGACCTCACTCTTTTAAACAATAGTGTGTGTGTATATATATATATATATATAGTATAATATATATAGTATATATACACACTCAGAGAGCTGCAAGAGGAAACAATGTATATTCTTATTATTACTATTTATTGTTTTATATGGCGCCATCATATTCTGTAGTGCTGTACAATGGGTTTATAAGGCTTAGATCAAGTGTAATAAGAGTAAAATAAGCTGTTGCCATATTAGCCATTTTTTCCACGACGCTGGATGCATAAAGTAGAAGGGAATCCATTTCCCAGTTATGGGAGAAGAACAGGGGCGCAACTAGAAACCTCAGGGCCTCGGTGCAAGAATCTGTTAAGGGCCCCCGATCCCCAACCCATCTACCCCCTTCTCACTATCTACCCTCTCCTCCTAACCCCCTTCTCATGATCTACCCTCTCCCCCCTTCTCAGAATCCACCCACTCCCCCTTCTCACGATCTACCCACTCCCTACCCCCCTTTGTAGGTCACTTACCGTCCACTCCTGTGATGGGGGCGCAAGGCCTCTGTCTCGCTGCGCACGGCTTCGCTCCCAAGCGTGGCATATGACGTCATATGCTGGCACTCAGCTTGAAGCACCGGCACCCGAGACAGAAGCCTCACGCTCCCAACACTGCAGTCTGGGCAGCGCTGAGGCAGGCAGCGGCGGGGAGCAGAGGTGCTGAGTGGTCGTTTTCAGCCCCCCCTGACTGACTGAACTCCAGGGCCCGGTCGTAGTCGTGACCCCTGTAGTTCCGCCACTGGACCTGCTGATGTCAGTGGGTGTTTCCACCGATGTCAGAGGGAAACTGGAAAATGGACGGGGCGTGTCAAGACCCCGCAACCCGGAGGATTCAGGTATTGACCCGGAGAAGCGGTGCTTCACCCAGGATTCTCCGGGCAAACCCGAAGAGTTCCCAGGTATGGTTATAGGGCAATAAGTACAAGTGGCGTTTTTTTTTTATTTATTTTTTTCAAATCTGGTAATTCAGCCCCATGTGCAATTTTGGGTATCTTTGAGGCCGGCCAATAAAATTTACCCCATCAAACCATATATTTTTGAAAACTAGACACCCCAAAGTATTTCAAATGCTAGTATTTTAACCCATTCCATGCACTAATTATAATACCACCCTTTGTCAAACTTTGTGGTAGTAATTTATTTGGTGGGTTTTTTTAATCACACACACATTGTACTTCAGGTGTTAATTTATAGCTCCTGGTATATGTCAATGTCAAACACCCCAATATGTGTTGAGCAACATCTCTTGAGTACAACCAAACCACCCATGCATGGGTTTGTCATGGGTGCCTATGCCCTATTTGGGACGTCTTTGAACCTGGTCACTCCAATTTACCCCATCAAACCATTCTTTTTTTTTTCAGTAGACCCCTTTGGTAGTTGAAATGCTAGTATTTAAACTCTTTACATGTCAGGATTTCTCATAAAAATAAACTTTTTATTTATTTCATATTTTGGGACTTTTTTTAAATATTTTGTTGGAACTTGATGGGTCCCCTGATGGTGACATTACTGTATAATATATTTTTAGCTATTTTAGTTTTTCCCCTTTTTGTTAATAATTTTCTAAAATGTTTTACTAATCACATTGTGGAGAGACTCTCTTGGAAATGTTTTTATTTTTTTAAGGACACCGCCATCTTGCAAGAGGCAAAATCTATTGTAGTGGCATCCTGGGGTGGGTGTTTGGTGTCACTGAAAATGTCTCGCTATTGAGGCATTTCAGCTACACAATTGAAGCTTAGAAAGCAATCATTGATAGAATGGATGTCCACCGCCATACAGCCATAGTATATGGCAGATGTCGACACCCCGAGGAGGGGCCACACAGGGCCGATCTTGGTGTTGCTGATTGCTTCGACATTGACGCATTACAGCAACACTGTTTATTGATCATAGATCACTTTCTAAATCTGCTTAATGCCATTAAGTTCCAAGCACGTCATTGGTCGTTAAGTGCCTTTTTTCTGTAATGTTCCTGGCATGTCTCTAGTTGTTAAGGGGTTAATGTTATTAACATTGTCTTTTCACTCTCCCTTATTGTAACAGCGCCAGGGAATCTGCTGGTGCTATATAAATATATGTAATATACATGTTCCAGGAAAGTTGTTTCGATCCCTCCCTAAATATTTCATATCCTTGAGAACAAGTGCTTGTCTCCAATGGTTCATTTGTTTCGGTGAAAGTGCCTCTAAGTGTACTGCGCTTGGTATACTGAGTGCATACATACACTTTGGTGGTGTGGGACAGTATACTCCAGCGCTTCCGTTCTGGGCTGTCTCTCATCAGTGCCAATATCATGAACGTGTAACAGGTTAACACAATACAATCTGGTGGAGTCAAGCAGCACTGCAGTGTGTTTCACGTTGGCACGATGGAATGGTGGGGACCGGGGACTGTTAGATTTATCACCAAACCTGAGATAAAGATGAAGTTTATCAGCCCAGAGGATTTTTATTAACTTTCTTTACTAAATAACTAACCCCACTTTATTGACTAAGCGTTCAGACGAGTTGGAAGCTCATGGGGAGGCTCACAAAGGACAGATGTGGCCAACCTCAGTGAGCTTCTGCTGCACAAAATGCTTGGCTGGCCTTGTATAATGTATTGTTAAATCAGTGTTTTTCCCCCCCTGTCTCCTCACATCGACCTATGCATTATACAGGGCCAGATCAGGCTTTCTTACGGGAGAAACCTGGCAGAGTTGGCCCTTCGTAGTGCATGGAGGGAGTTGAAAGCGCACTCTCCTGCCAACTCTCCCTTTAGGGAATAGAGTTGGAATTGTTGCAGAAGAAACTTGCAAATCAATTTTGTGAAGTGCTCTCTTCTCCTCCAGATGAGTAAATTAACAGGGCAACAATAACTTCATTGGGAGAAGTCTAAACAGCATTATATATGGTTATTTAGTTTATACAACCGCAAAAAAAAAGTTGATTTGGCAGATAAAGAATGAAAGATTGTAACAGAATAGACAGAAAGTGTATGAGCTACACCTTTGTGAACAAATTCCATGGTTGCTTTGTTTTTTTTCCAAAAATAATCAGATTTATTGTGCTGTCATTAAGCAGTTTATGATGTAGCTTCCCAGAGATTTCATTCAGCTGGCTCTGTACCATAAGAGATTTAAGTGGATATACAGCGTCCTTCGGACCTCTTTCAGTTAGAATATTTATTGTTTTTATATATAAAAAAAAATAATTCAGCATTAGTTTTTGTAAATCAGAATTTTTAGAGAGGTAATCCCAGGTAGCCACGCAATATAAAATATGGTATATTCAACAAGTAAAGCGTCAGGTGTAACAGACATTAAAGTATATTAATAGGTGAGGGCACTGGATGAGACAGCACTATCCTCCAAATACCACAAGCTTTAAGCAAGCGGCGCCTACAGCTTCTCAATCAGGACTGCAGATGCGCCACCTCCGCCATTACAGATTCCAGCCAGTCCAAACTGTCCCTTCTTCAATACATGAGCCATATGACCAATAATTCTGGCACCCGACATCCTGAATAGAGAGGACAGAAAGCATATTAAAAGTTAGAGTATATCCCCCCAACATAGGGTAAGACAGTAAAAAAAGGGGGGGAGGGGTGCATTTATGGGATTTAAAAAAGTTCTTATCTGCCGCGAAATTCTATGTTTGCTTAGACAGGAATCACAATTTAATCCACGCACATATTCAGCCCTTAAATCGCCAAATTTTCATTTATTCTGTCTTTACTTACCCTATGGGATGCCCGAGGGACACGGCGCCTCCATTAATGTTGACTTTTGCTGGGTCAATCTCCAGCATTTTGATATTGGCCAGAACAACAACACTAAATGCTTCATTGATTTCCCACATAGCAATGTCTTCTTTCTTCAATCCAGCCTGACTCAGAACCTACAAACAAAAAAATACACATGCAAACAAAATAAATAAAACCCTTAATGGGGGGAGTATTTTGGCAAGAAAACGAGTGGATGACATGGTCTATGTCAGGTAGGAAAATAATATAAACCGCAGATAATCTTTAGTTCTAGATTATGGCTACATAATGGCTACATTCTAGATTATGGCTACACAAATAATGTAGAAAACACACGTGTGCAACACGCCAAAATCATTAACACGGCAAGCAACTAACTAACTACATAGAGACTTTGCTAGTAGAAGTATCTGTCATGAAGAAAAAAAAAGCCAATATTCAATTTCTAGTCCAAAATTGCAGTTTCCTACCTTGGGTATCGCATAGGCAGGAGCAATGGGGAAGTCAATGGGGTCCACAGCAGAGTCCGCAAAAGCTGTACGACACAAGAGTAATGATATATCCTGAAAACTCTTTACTACTGTACTGCTTAACTGGATACTTCATGGAACAAAATACGGTAAGAGTCCACTTGGTACAACAGTAGTAGAATTATTTGGGCTAAGGGCCACCCCCCCGTCCGATACAGTTGGGTAAAACTAATAATGTGGAATCTTCAACCCAAATCTAGCTACGTAGAGAAATAAAGTGCTAAGAGGCAGAATGTAAATTGGCACAGAACTTCTTGCATTTACACACAAACCATCATAAAACTATTATAAACACGTAACTGAAAAACTTTATATTATCAATTCCACCTGGAAAACCTGTGTAAGGGGAGATTTACTTAGCAGTGAAGAGCTTAATTAGAACAACATGTTCTAGATTGCATCTTATTCATCAGTCGTACAATAAGGCTCCACTGATATGAGGAGGATTGGAGTGTGAAACATTAAGCTGGAAGTTCTCAATGTGCACTAGCAAACCTGGACACATTTGTAAATAGATTGTATTTAATTGAAGGCGAAAGCGAGCGAGATATAAAATCTACCTACCCACTATTCTAGCAAGAGGTTTAACTTTCAGCTTTTCTGCAGCTCCGGACGTCATGAGAACCAAAGCAGCCGCTCCGTCATTCAGCGTGCTGGCGTTGGCGGCTGTGATGGTACCTAGAGAAGACACATAGCGGGAGAGGTAAGGACAGGTCCAGCCGTTACATATCTGAATAAAACCTGTAGATAGAACTGCCTGTGGCCTCCATATTTCTATTTAAAAAGAGAGAAATGTAAGTTTCTGAAGAAAAAAAAAAAATTCTAGAAACCATACCCTAGATAAAAGGTGAAGAAGCAGAAGGAGAGAATTATAACGAGAGGCAAATGCAGAATTAAATTCCAGCAAAACAGAAGAATTAAAATGGGTGAAAGACTATCTCAAAAAAAAACTATAGGAAGCAAAACAGTCCACGTGGCCCGACATGCTGTTGAGGACTACGACAGGCAATTCTCCTAAGAAGGAACCTGAAGAGAGTGTTCCAAGTTCTCAGCAGCACACGCTAGACACAACCATTCTTTATTATTCCTCCATTCAGATCCCAATACACCCAAAGGGTTAAACCTGATCTGAGGCTCTTTCAAAGTTTAAACTCTCCGCAAACGTCCAGTTTCTGCAGCACGATACCCACCATTGTCCTTTTGGAAGACAGTCTTGAGTTTTGGGAATTTACTGAAGTCAACTCGCTTGTACTCCTCGTCTTCTTGCACTAGAACATCCGGTTTTCCTGTAAGAGAGGACATCAGGAAATTGTACAGAAAAGCTTATCTCGGGGCGTATGGATGAACCGCGTCGCCTGGAAGGCTGTTCCAAGCATTTAGCTGGATCTCCTGTAACTGTACAAGAGTCTACCTTCCACCTCACCCCCCCCGTGGTTATACCGCTACCCGCTAAACATTTAAATGTATTGTTTAGTATCCATTCATTAAATTAGCAGAATAATAACTCAGATCCAGTGGCGAAAGCCACCTTTTTGTGAAATCGTCACAGGTGCAATCTCATTGGCTAGTAGCCCAGCGGCCCAGGCGGCTTTACTCCTGGTATAAGAGCTGATAGCGTAGTTATCTTGCTCCTCACGAGCAATGTTAAACTTCTTGGCTGTGTTTTCTGCGCAGTTTCCCTGCAGAGAAATAAGAGACTTTATTTTACTGAAAGTGGTACTGGACAAGTGTAACAGCCTTTCAGCAGAGGTGGTAGAGGTTAATAGGGTGAGGGAGTTTAAACATGCACTGGATATCCGTATTTGCTCGATTATAAAGACAACCCTGATTATAAGACAACCCCCCAAAATCTGAATATTAATTTATGAAAAAAAGAAAAAGCCTGAATATAAAACGATCCTATAGGACAAAAGTTTTACCAGCAAATGTTAATTCATGTAAACTATGTGAACAATTCTTTGTTAATAAAAGCTATGATTGAGAAAAATATTGTTTTTATTTCCTTTTTTCAAACCTGCCCCCCAGTTATGTACATCTGCCCCCAGGCTTGCCACTCTGCCCCATGATATGCCACCCCATTTAACACTCCCTCCTCCAAACTTACCGGTGCTTCTGAGTCCCCGGTGCTTAGTCCGGACAGCGTGTACTGTAGAGCTCTACGCGATTCGCGTAGACAACTTCCGTTTGAGCTCAGAAGCACTGGTAAGTTGGGGGGGGCTAACACAGGAGGATCCAGGTCCCCTGCGGGGGATCTGGATCTTAGCCTAATAGTCAGACCTATTTGAGGTCTGATTATAAGACGACCCCGATTATAAGAGCATTTGCTCTGGAAAAAACCTAGTCTTATAATCAGGCAAATACGGTAATATTTGAGGTTAAAAAAACCTGGGATCATGTGATATTTTGGATGACCCTCCTGGCACAAAAAGCCGAAGACGAGCCAATTCTTTATGGCAATGATAATCATACCCATTTCCCACAGATTTTCATTAGTTAGGGCGTTCAGGTGGGCGATAAAACCAAGCAAGTCTTATTTACAGCAGACACAAAGTCAGGGTGTTAGTCTAGTAGACCAGATCAAGATAACAGAAGAAATATACAGCTGGCTGAAAATAGTATTGGAGAAACAGACATTTTAAAAATAATATTTTGGAAAAATATTTCATTTGATACCAAGAATAAAAATATAAAATAACGAATAAAAAACAAACCAAAAAAAAAGTGGTGGCTCCCCTGTAACAACTATTACCCTACAGATGCAACAGTTATAGGACACTGTATGACCCTCTTTTTTGTTGTTCATTACAGAATTACTACAAAACGTTAAACACACTGGGAAGAAAATCTCATGCATATTATAGGAAAAGACCCTGAAAAGCTTCAGTAGACAACTTCTTCCTAGTGTATGTATTAAAGCCATCATCTCTGAACCGAGGTTCACCTCATCACCTAACATACCATGTGGATTTTGTTGTAGACATCTGTCAGACCGTCTTTTACGATCAAGTCTTCCAGTTTTACTCCTCCGTACGGTGTGGCTCCTCTGCTCATGCAATAGGGCACATTAGACATGCTTTCCATGCCTCCGGCTACCATCACGTCCTGTTTGAAGCAGAATACTCAAGTTAATAGGCGCAACGTGGCACTGTATATATATTTTATCGCAAACATTTTGTATAAAACATTGGCTTCTCAGTTTGGGAACTCAGTTACTGAGGTGGCTGTTGGCAGAAGAGTTGGAGATTCAACAAATTCATTATGCATCATGAAGGGCCATTTCCTCTAAAAAGAATGCCTGAGTGGGCCATGCATATTGTATGGCTCAATCAAGAAGGTAGTTTCAATAACTATGGATTATACAGGGCCAGCCAAGCTATTCTTGGAGCAAGAAGTTCACCGGGGTTGGGGCTTCTTAATGAATAGCGAAGTGAGGACATTGAGACTGCAACTATAATACAAACGCGCCCTTTTATGAATAAAACCCACTGTGGTAAATGTCATCTGTGCTTAGTAAGCGTGCCCATGTCCTGTGAAAGCCCTAAACATGTGCTCCGACATCATAGAAAGCTGGCGAGCCATGCAAGCCTGTTGTTGTGCGGCACTGTGACATTGAGGTTGTTCTGTCTAATCCCGATGAGCTTCTGTTGCCGGAGAACGATTAGATCTTTAGAAACATTACATGACACGCGTTCACACAACAGAACTAACCTGGTGCCCACACATGAGGTTCTGTGCAGCCAGCATGACAGCCTTCATTCCTGACGCACATACTTTGTTGATGGTGGTGGTTGGGGTGGATATTGGCAGGCCTGCAGAAAATAACAGGGACTGTGAATGTCGCTGATCGGAAGAGAGAATAATTCCACCAATGTGTAAACAGACAGACCAACAACTTATTTTCCCCCATCCTCATTTTATCATCCGCTTATATCTGAGATGTGACCTAGACTTTGACAAGAGCCACTTGCTATCCAAGTACTCTGAATGAGCTGATGGAACACTAAGATCTCAAGTCCTCTAAATCCTATACACAAACATAGAACACCACAACCACTTTGTGCATCATCTGTGAAGCAATACAATGTAGAGGGATGCAAGGCTGTAGAGCACCAGGTGAGACAATCTGATCATAATCCCACATAACAGAGCTTCATGCTGTACACGCTGTCATACAAGTCAATGCCTTCAAGCGGTCACTGTCCCTTCAAACTGGAAAAACTCCGATGCGTCCCGTCACCTATTGAGGGATCCATGACTTTCAATGTATACAAGATTCCGGCAACCAAAGAAGGAACTGGGAGACGTCAGATTACAGGAAGACATCAGTACCTGCGCCGAGCGCCGCCTGTCTGGTGGGTGCTTGTCCTTGGCCTGCCTGTAGCACGTTGCCCATGTATACTTCCTTCACTTCATCTGCTGGGATGCCTGTACAATGAAGAGGGTATATGATGTAAGCAACTGATATATATTCAGAAGTTGTCATTTGTCTAGCAGCCAACAAGCTCGCATCTAACTCCCACGGGACCTCCAGGTGTTCTGCCTGCGCAGAGCATACCAACAGCAAACCCAAACGTACCGGCTTTCTCTATGGCGGCTTTAATGGCTACGGAGCCAAGTTTAGTTGCAGGCAATGAAGACAAAGTCCCCTGAAATGATCCGATTGGGGTCCTGACGGCACTTGCTATTACCACTTCCTAGATAGAAAAATGAAAGCACCTAATTACTATAGAGCACGTCGAACACACATACACACACAGACGGACGGACACGCACTGTTCTACCAACATCAGGCATCAGGTGGCCTGTCCAGCACTGAGAAGAATCACTTATAGCCGCACTGCATTTATGGGGTTAAACTTACATTTAGAGAGCGTGATGAATAGCTTCTGTGTACATAAACCTGTAAATGAGACAACAGTATGAAGACTTGGTAATGGTGCATACTATAAATCAGACAAGTATACTTTTATGATAAATATTTATGGTGTATTTACAAGGTAAGGAATGGTTATTGTAAGACATCCACCCTTCATAATGATACAAAACAAATAAAACAATATAGAATATAATAAAATCCTCCAATAGCAAATAAGAGGGAGGGGAGATGTGATGGAAAGATTTAAATACCGGAGAGAAATGTATTTTAACGGAGGAGAAATGCTAGAACAAGTGGCCACAATCTAAATCTAGAGGGTCAGAGGCTTAGATGTAATGCAAGTATGTTTTACTTTAATGAAAGAGTGGCACAGCCTCCCAGCAGAAGTGGTATAGGCTAATACAGCGAGTGAATGCTCATGGAATATGCATTAAGCTATCCTGAATCTAAGACAAGACCAAGGCCTGATTAACCCCTTCGTGACAAGACTTTTTTTTGCTTGCTGAATTTAGAAATGCCAATGTTTGTTTTTATGGAGTTTTTTTGCAAGTTATAGGCATACCTGGGAACTTCGCGCCCACTTCCCAGTTAAACAACTATGTGTCTCAACATCAGCGGGACTCCCTACTCGCATCTCACAAGGGATGGTTCCCGGTAGCCGAAGCCATAAATATCCCAATTATGGTTATAGGGCAATAAGTAGCGTCTTGCCATGTCCAAAACAATTGTTTTTCAAAAATGGTCATTCTGCGCCCATGCCCTATTTGGGACATCTTTGAAGCCGGTCAATTCAATATATATATGTTTAAAAACTAGACACCCCAAGGTATTTCAAATGCTAGTAATTTAACCCATTTCATTCACTAATTCTACCAACATCCTTTGTCAAAGTTTGTCAAAGTAATCCCCCCCAAAAAAAACACACTGTATTCTATATGAATCTAATGCTATACTGACTTACACGTACTGCTCTATTTACTAAAAGTAACACATAGCGCTATATAGATATAAAAACACTATAGAACAGTATTTGTATAGCAGGCTGTTCACCTCATTCACAGAAATTGAGCCAGAAAGTACACAGTCTGGGTCAATATGCGGTTGTGTTGCAAGAAAGGTTTTTGGCCGCAATAGTATTTGATTATGTAAACTGGATTGCA
>VKOC01025050.1:0-18508 GCA_009364415.1 Spea multiplicata
AGGCTCCGGGGTGTCGCTATCGTGCCATACTTGGACGACTGGCTCATCAAGGCCAACTCTACCAAAAAACTTCTGGCAGACTTGGACACCACGGTTCATTTTCTGGAACAACATGGCTGGATCATCAACAAGGAGAAATCCAATCTCCTTCCCTCCACCAGGATCCAGTTCCTGGGGTTGATGGTGGACTCAGTTTCCCAGTGCATCTTCCTCCCGCAATCAAAGATCAGGAAGATACGACAGGAAATTTCCTTTCTTCAAAGGAATCCTACCGGTTCTGTCAGAAGGGCTATGAGTGTCCTGGGTGTTCTTACAGCGTCCATCCCTGCGGTCCGTTGGGCTAAGTCTCAGCTGCGTCCCTTACAGTGGCAGATCCTTTCCAACTGGTCAAGAAGGGAAGAAGACTTAGACGCAATCTTCACAATATCACGCCAAGTTCTATCTCAGCTGAACTGGTGGAAGAAATCAACCCATCTTTCCGACGGTGTCTCGTTCCAACCCCGACATTGGATAACTCTAACCACAGATGCCTCCAGTATCGGCTGGGGGCGCATTTAGGTTGCCTCTTCAGACAGGGAATTTGGTCCCCGGAAGATTCTCATCAGTCTTCAAATTACAGGGAATTAAAGGCAGTCCTTCTGGCCCTCATGGCTTTCAGGCCCCATGTGGAGGGTCGTTTTGTCAGAATCCAGTCGGACAACGCTACGGCAGTGGCTTACGTAAACAAACAAGGAGGAACGCGAACACGAAAGCTTCAGGTTCTGTGCTCTGTTTTAATGAAGTGGTCCCAACAACATCTGCAGGACATCTCGGCGACCCACATCAGAGGCTGCTACAATCTTATTGCGGACGACCTCAGCCGGGCAAAGTGGTCTCAGGCGGAATGGTCCCTGTCCGCACAGACCTTCTCCGTCTTAGTAGCAAGATTCGGCCTTCCGGAGATAGACTTGATGGCTACCAGGAAAAACAGGAAAGTGCCGGTTTTTGCATCCCTCAACAGGCTGGATTCTCCTCAGGTTCTGGACGGCCTTTCAATTCAATGGAATTTCCGTTTGGCCTACGTATTTCCTCCGGTGGCCTTGATCCCAAGAATTCTCCAAAAGATTTGCTCAGACAGGGCCAGGGTCTTGGCCATAATGCCTTGCTGGCCAAGTCGAAGTTGGTTTGCCCTTCTCAGACAACTTACCTTGGCGTCCTGGGAACTTCCGACGTCGGAGCCTTTGTTGGACGACAGGGAGCTTCCTCCAGACCTCCTGCGGATGTTTCGGTTGACGGCCTGGCTTTTGCAAGGATGATTCTGCGGAGCCAAGGTGTTGACGGTGACCTTTCCGATCTGCTGTTGAATTCTGTAAGGCGCTCTACATCCCGTATATATTTTCGTGTTTGGAAAAAATTTCTTCTGTGGTGCTCTGCTCGAGGTTTGACTGTCTTCCCTCAGAATGTCAGCTCTATCCTGCAGTTCTTGCAAGATGGTTTAGATTCAGGCCTCAGCGTTTCTACCTTAAAGGGTCAGGTCTCGGCACTTAACCATTTTTTTCTTTCAGACTTGGCCTCTCACCTTCTGGTAAGACGTTTCTTTAAAGCCGCGACCATTCAGCGTCCCCCGTCAAGGTCTCCTTTTCCTACCTGGGATCTTACTCTCGTCCTGCAGGCTCTTTGTTCGGCTCCTTTCGAACCATTGGAGGAAGTTTCATTGAAGATCCTTTCCCTCAAGACGATTTTTTTGGTGGCAATTACTTCAGCCAAGAGAGTGGGGGAACTTCAAGCCCTCTCGTCTTCGGCGGATTTCACTATTTTCCATCAGGACAAGGTTGTGTTGCATTTAAAACCCTCGTTTCTTCCGAAAGTCATCTCCAGGGCAAGTATTAATCAACCATTGGTTCTCCCCTCGTTTTTTCCGTCTCCTTCCTCCCCGGAAGAATGTAAATGGCATTCCTTGGATGTTAAAAGGGCTTTGGACATATATCTCAAGCGTACTTCATCCTTCCGTACCACCGACCACCTTTTTGTCAATTTTTTTGGTCATTCTGCTGGTAAGGCGGCTTCAAAGGCTACCATTTCTCGATGGCTTGTTGACACCATTCGTATGGCCTACCAGGCCAATGGGGAGTTGCTTCAATGTCCCGTCAAGGCTCACTCCACTAGAGCCATGTCTGTTTCCTGGGCTGAAAAGGCTTCGGCTTCTCCTGAAGAGATCTGCAAGGCGGCTTCCTGGTCCTCGTTCAATACGTTTATACATCATTACCGGCTAGACGTCTTTTCCTCCTCTGCGGCGGATTTCGGGCGCAAGGTGCTTCGAGCTGTGGTCTCCTAGGCGTTTTTTCCCCCCCTTCTCCGGGATCTTGTTACATCCCACTTGTACTGCCACTGGATGACAGGAAAAACGGAAATTTTTTACTCACCGTAAATTCCTTTTTCCTTAGTCCAGTGGCAGTACAGATTTCCCTCCCTTCATTGAGAATAAACTTTATTTTGCATCCATTTCTGTGTTTCTTGTTACTAACTGCCATCTTTGGAGAGGTGCCGGTTTTTATGGGTAAGGAGGAGGGGCTTCGGACACTTTAACCATTTATTCACTTTTAGATTCTACTTGTCCCGAGGAAGATAACTACCCACTTGTACTGCCACTGGACTAAGGAAAAAGGAATTTACGGTGAGTAAAAAATTTCCGTTTTTTCAGTCATTAGCCTGTATGTTTTCAGGTATACAGGCATGAATTAAAAAAAGTTACTTCAGGGTAACAATATAAAAAGCATTACCTTGAATGGGTTCCAACTATATGAGCAACTACCAAGGCACTAGATGAAGCTTCTCAACACAACAAAAACGGTGAATAAATATTGGAGGGAGTGCTTTTAGGATAAAATGATTTAACAAATGTTTACAAACTAGGATTAACCACTTAACTGTCTATTCACCTTGAACCTATCTAGATGCCACAACTGAAGGACCCTTGATAGGCCAATCACAATTGTTTGGAGACTAGAATTACAATATTACCTTATTATCAGAATGTGACAGAATGAGCTGTCATACAGGGGCCCAAGGTAGTCAGAGATGGCTCCAGGCTGGCTGTCAAACAAAGATAGCACAGGCAGGAACTCTATTGTTTAATTAATCCCAATAATGGGATTGCTGCCAGGGGATTAAAGGTTGGGTTGTCTACCTGTTTAACAATGTTAATTTATGTTAATGCAGTTCTGTGGATATAAGAGTCTATGTTTTACAATAATAAACTGTTCTTTCCTGCTGTACTCAGTTCAAGGTAGTTGTGTCTACTTATTGGGTACACATAGCAGGGTTCCAAGGTGCGCATGCTGGCTGGTGCTGGAAGTGATTCCAGGGACGACAGGAGGATACGTGTGGGAGTTACTACAGCTCTCTTGGTGAACCCGTTACACAGAACATAGTCATGTCATGATTAGAAGCTTTAGTCAAGTCTACGTCTGAATTGAAAAATGGCTCTGTTCATTTCTTAAAAAGGTATACACAAGCTACATTTAAAAAAGTATATCTGTTTTGAAGATCAATGTAATCAGTTTTCATTTTAAGACAGGCTTAATTCTTAATCAAAGTGTAATCTTTATGTAAAGGAGCAATACAAATACATACAATACCTCATATTTCTATGATTTTTCAAAACAGTAATGTTGGACTCTAGCACTTCGGGATAATAGCTACAACAGTCTTTCACCAGTAAATAGATGTCAGGCTCATATTGCAGCCCTTAACTGGATGTTGGAGTCAAGAGCGCAGGAGTGTAAAACGCAGTGATTTAAACAAGCTTCACAAATGACACAAGCGGAATGTTTGGTTATAGGTTATATTACACAAAGCAGACATCTCTCCAGAAGCAACAGAGTAGGAGGCATATGATGTATACAAACTGCTGGGGAGCATGAGGGTAGAAATGTCCAGGTAAGTATTCAAAAGGGTCTGGGACAGGTGCAAGCAAAAAGGAAAAATCCAGTAGGCAGTCCCGGTCAAACAGGTAACAGGCTGGCAAAAAGGTAAATCCAAAAGGCAGTCCTGGTCAAAGAGATAACAGGCAGGCAGGTAAATCCAGCATCTGGCATGAACAATGGCTCCAAAGAACTTAATGAACTCACACCTCTGTTACTGGGAGGCAGGGATATAAAGCCTAATGGTATAACAAAACATAGCCGAACATAAATACACAGCTGAACATAAATACACATAACATTGATTATATACATAGCCAGATAATACAAACATGGTATAGGATGCCACAAAGGACAGTGAACAAGGCAAGGAATACAGGGGATGTGTCACTCCCCTGGCTCCGGATGCCGCCGGGAGGAGGACTGGCCGCGGTTCTCGAACGCCGGCTGTTCGGGACGGCGGGCGGTCCTCCGCCTGCGGCACGTGTTAGTAGCGGGAGGAGGGTTGGCCGCGGGTACTGGGAAAACATCTCCCCGGGCAGCGGACAACCCTCCGCCGGAGATACACGACGATCTGGGGAATCAGTCCATTCCCCGGATCGTCGCCCTAGGAAGGGGAGAACCAGCTCTGGGAACAGCAGTTCCCGGAGCTTGAGTACTTACCCGTCCTCCGGTCGTCGGTCCGCCTCTCGGGCATGCTGCGTGCTGCTGGGGAATTGATGGATGGCTGGGGTGGCGTGTTTTTTGTTATTGTCCGGGAGGGGCTTGTGGAGTGGCGCCAGTTTTAAAATGCTGGCTGTGCCTCTCACAGGCACCCTGTTGTGGTCTTTACAGTTTGTGTATTCTGCTCTTGCTATCATTATTGTGTTTTGACCTTTGGCTTGCCTGACACTCCTTTTGCTCTACGATTTGGTACCTTCGCCTGTGACTACCCGCTTAGTGACTCTGACCCCTGGCTCGTCTGACTACCCGCTCTGTGAATCTGACCTCTGGCTCGTCTGACCACCCGCTTAGTGAATCTGACCCCTGGCTCGTCTGACTTCCTGCATTGTGTTCCTGTCTTGTGCTGCGCCTTGCTGCTTCTGCTCAGAGCCTATCTCCAGCTTGCGGGAGGTTGTCCACTGTTGGGATCATCTAAGTCCTGGACTGCTACTGCTGGGAACTCCCCTCTCAGTAGCAGTAGTTTGGGCAGAAGAACTTCTGCAGTGACGACCTCCCTTAGAGTCCAGCGTAATAGCGACAGGATGGAGTGAGGAGCTGAGATCCTCAGATGTATAAGGGAAAGATGGCAAAGGTACATAAAATACAGACACACATAAACAAGATAGCAAGCTGTGGAGAGAAGTTGAACTCCAGAGAGACCTCTTAAAGGGGCGGCGACGCCTGGCAGTTTCCAGGGCTGTGGCTGAACCCTGACAATAGATATATGGTAAAAAGGAAACTTACTGGCAGAGTTATGGTAATCCGTGGCTGTTTCTGACATCCTATATTAAAAAATAACCATATACCATGGTGCATCTGTCATCACAGCTTTGCCTTTCCTATTTTAGCCTCTTAAAGGGACACTCTAGGCATCATATTCACTTTAGTGCATATAATATGAGTGTCCCATTTAAAATATAATTTTCCTCTTTACTTGCCCCCCACCCACTCACAGCTAATAGACTTGCCTGAGATGCATTTGCCTGAGCACATCTCTTGCTTCCCAAAGCACATTTTGTTATGCTCATTGCTACCCACCTCTGGCTCATGCAGGAGTCCCTAGGATGGTGATGAGTATAACATTAACAGTGCTTCTATTTTAGTTGCAGCACTTCCCTTCCACTAATTGGCTGCTTCTCTGGGCCTACAGAGGGGAAAGCACTCTACATCATCTACTAAGGTAAATACTTAAGAGCAACTTAAATATATCTTTTAAACATTTGTATTTTTTTTATTTTAGGCATTTGTTTGGTAGGTAGACTAATGTACACGTAGAAAGGTGAGGAGTTTGACAGTCCTGAAGTGTTTTACATATAAATATTTTGCAAGCCATGGATAGATAGGGGTACTTAAATGAATGTTCAAATACATACCTTCCATAAGCCCTCAATTTAGCATGAGAGTACTGATTTTTCTACAGATAGCTGCCTCACTGTCCTGGGATCATGGGTCAGTTTCAGAGATTCTCTGGGAGCTGTAAAATCAACGGAGGCCTGTGCTGCAGCATGCTTTGTAGCAATACAATGTTGGACATCAGAAACATTGAAGAGTATATTACTGTGCCTTATACAGGTTGCATTTTTCCTTATATTACAATTTAGATAATTTTGTAAAGTCTTCTCAGTTTTAAATGTATGCAGAAAGTTAATTGTCATACACTTACACACACCTTCTGTCTCCTTACGTGGGCTACTTATCCCTAGGCTCCACCCCTAACACTGTATTCTTACGCAGACACACTCAAGCTTAACAGGCATGCTTACACCTTACCCTAACACACCCACATGGTCTAACATATATATATATATATATATATATATATATATGTGTGTACTCACTCTTACTTCTCCTTCTCCATCTCTTCCCCTCTTTAGAGACCTTTATCCAGTCTCTCTATCTCCTCACCTTAGTACCAGTGCTTCTGTGCGAGGCGATATTGGCATAACATAATTTACATTTAAAATTTCATTAACGGGTCTTCCTACGTATAGCAAAAGTATGTTTCTTGCATGTGTGCTCCATTAAATGCTTGTCGTTGCACTTTACTATAAATTTTTTTTTGCTGCTTGCATTATAATAAAATTGAAAAGATCAATATAAATAAGTAAAATGAGTTAGACAAATACTTTGTGTGCCTTTTAATCTACTACTATATACATATTGTAAAAATATATATAAAAATGAAATGCTTTCATTACTTGTAACAATGCAATAAACTGTTGCAATAAATTATGTAAGCAGTGTAAAAAGATGTTGTCTCTTTTATATTTCTTTTAATATTGATTATTATGTAGTGGGTATTGCTACATTAAAAGAGTATTTTGCATGGACTCCAGGGCATTTCATTACAGTATTTGCTCAATTATAAGAGGACCCCCAAAATTAATTTAAGAAAAAAAGAAAAAGCCTGAATATAAAACTACCCTATAGGAAAAAAGTTTTACTAGTAAATATTAATTCACATGTAAACTATTTTTCATATTTAATAAAAACTATGATTGAGAAAATTTACTTTTTGTTTCCTTTTATTTGCCAACCTGCACCCCATATACGCATAATATGCCACTCTGTCCCCCAGAAATGCCTTATACCTCCTATATGCCACTCTGCCCCGGATATGCCTTTTAACCCCTTATTTGCCACCCCCCCAGTTATGCCTTATACCCCCTATATGTCAATCTGCCTCCCGGATATGCTTTTAACCCCTATATGCCGCTCTGCCTCCAGAAAACCATTGAACCCCACCCCAATGCCACTCTTAACCCCCCCCCATTGCCACTCTTAACCCCTGACTTACTAGTGCATCCCTTTACTTGTGACCTGTGCTTCAGACTCCCTGGTGTTTAGTGGGGCAGCCGGTAACATTCACCGGCTGTGGGATGCGCACAGACAACCTCCGCTGTTGCACGCTCTTCCGCCGCAGCTTCTATGGTGGAGCACGGAAAGTCATGTGATGCCGGCGCTCCGTCATAGAAGCCCCCAGAGAAAGTTCCGGCAGCAGCAGAGGCTGCCAGAGAGGAGGATCCGGGTCCCCTGCAGTGCTGCGGGGGATCTGGATCTTAGTCTTGTAATCAGACCTCTATTTGAGGTCTGATTAGAAGACGACCTCGAATATAAGACGTGAGATTTTTCAGAGCATTTCACATGAAAAAAAAATCTCGTCTTATAATCGACGATAATATAATATGGTTTTGTTTTAGAGCAAATATTTGCAAGAGATGCACAATATACACAGTATAAACAAAGTTTTAACCCCTGAATGACCAAGGACTTTATACAAAATAAAGGTTATTATATGATGTCTAACAGCAATCACACTCCTATCATGCCCAGGCAACCAGTACATACCAGAACCGGGGCATGATAGGAGTGTGATTGATGTTAACAATTATACATATATTTATATATACATATTAATATTGTTATTTATTTTCTGTGTCTAATTTTGGTGTGTTACTTTTAATAAAAGTGTTTTTTTGTTTTGTTTTTAAAGGTGGGGGGTCATTTTCGGTTTCGGTCAAGCGAATGCTGAATTTTTGGTTTCGGTCCAGAATTTTCATTTCGGGGCATCCCTGCTATATACTAAGCATCCCTGCTATATACTAAGCCAGACACTGAAGTGGTAGGCCTGCACGACATCAATGTTTGGCTTAGTATATAGTGATAGGGGTTATGCTGCATTATTGTCAATGTCTGGCTCAATGTATAGTGATAGGTGTTATGCTGTACCCCCGTCAATGTTTGCCTCAGTATAGAATGATAGCAGTTATGCTGTAACACCGTCAATGTGTGCCTCAGTATATAGTGATAGGTGTTATGCTTTAACACCGTCAATGTCTGCCTTAGTATATAATAACAGTTATGCTGTACGTCTGTCAATATTTACCTAACGATAGAAGATATGCAGTTTTAAAGTGTGTGTGGGAAGGGTGCCACATACAGGATCCGCCCCAGATGCCAAATTCTCTAGGTACGCCCCTGCGCACAACAGTTTTTCCCAGTAAAAAAACATCCCTGAGCCTCCGCTTGTGATTCGCTCATAATTTACTTATGCAGTAAGAATTTCACCTTTAAAATAGACAATGGAAGTGGAGTCAAAATGGGTGGAAATATATAGCTCCACCTCCTTGCAATGTGATTTTTTTCAGCTCTACCAGCTTCGCTTTATATGGACTGTGTGACAGAGCAAAATGGATAGTAGGAGAGAGGCTTGTCTGTCAGGCTGCCATTACAGTAAGAAATACTAATGTGTAGTATTGTGTAACTAATACTATATTAATACTTAATTAATACTATAACATTTGCATAAGCATATTGTGCGCACAAAATTTTGGCAAAACCAAAAATATTGGGTATTCCTTAACTCTGGGGGGAAAAAACCCTCATCCTATAATTGGGCAAATACGATAGTTGGGTATGTGATTAAACAATTATAACAACCAAAATATGTGGGTTGAAACACACACATTAAGTAAAACAAAAGCATCTGTGTAGGAGAAACAAAACTGTGTGATGAACAGCCAAACTCACTAGTAAAGTTGCTGAAGATAGTCTCATGCCAAAAGTCATACATCAAGGCAAGGTAGCTATACTGCATCGTCAGCTTTTCTCCCAGGTGCAAATTTCAAGGTAGACAGTGGTTTTCAGATGTTCTGCATCTTTTGAAGAATCACAAAGAAACTGGCAATGTTGAGGACCGTTGATGAAGTGGCTGGCTAAGGAGACACATCACGCTGACATTCCTTTTCAATCGGACAATGCCTAGGAGTGTCACCAGCTCAGCATTGGCAAAAGACAGCAGGACCCTCGTATACCCATCTATGGTCTGGACAAGTCTTGTCAGAAGTGGTCTTGATGAAAGACTTGCAGCCAAAAAGCCATACCTCCAACATGGAAACAAGGCCAAGCAACTCAACTATTAAGGAAAACAAGGGCACTGGGGTGTGGAGCAGGTTCTCTGGACTGTTGAATCAAAATTATAAATATTTGGCTGTAGCAGAAGGCAGTTTTGTTCAGAGCTGGAGAGCAGTACAAGAACTAGTGTTCTCTCCAGGAAGTCAGCTACGCAGAGCTGATCCAGAGGAATTGTACCCGCCTGAAGCTCTGGAGGGAGGTTCTCCACTTGGAAATTAAATACAAGGGGAAGAGCCTCCAGCGGAAGTTGCGGATGCCGTTCTTGGGGAAGCAGCCCAAAGAGGAATGGGTGGCTGAGCTGGAGGTGCTGGTCCAGACAGAGCTGAGGTTGGACGATGGATATCAGGCTCTGCGGTGGTACGCAGCACAGCTGTGCCTGGGGCTGGAGGATAAAGGTCCCACAGAGGGCTATGGCTTCGGCGGCCCGGGATTACTATTGGTAATTATAGAAAAAGATCCCTACTTCGGTAGTGCATCGGAGTGTTGGGAGGAAAACGTCCAGGAGTGAAGGGCAGAGGATATCCTATACGTGCCTGAGCTGTGGGCTGACCTGGATTATTTAGTCACACAAGAATGGGAACTCGAACAGGCATATCAACAGTTGTTGACCATGTGCAACAGTATGCCCCAGCGACCATGGATTTTACTGAGTGGTCACCTGAAGATGTTGACCCAGGAGGGGTGGATGGGACTGCGGTCTCTGCCCCTGAGTCACAGGGATACTGGACAGCGATAGCGGAACTATGTGACTGTACACCACAACTGGATCCAGAGATTGTGGATTTAATTGATTTTACATCTGAGGATGTTGGTCCAGGAGGGCTTGCAATTGACTTCCCTTCCCAGAGAAAGGAAGAAAGTTTTCTGGGTGTAGTAGATGGCACTGCGGTCTCCAAGCACCCAGCAGAAGTGCTGCCCTCGGGGCAGAGTACCGCTGGCCTCTATCTGCTCCTTTCCCTGTTTCCCGAGCCTGAACACAGCAACCTTGTAGGGTTCAGTCAGGCAGCCCCAGAGACTGTAATAGTTGATGGGACTGGGGTCTCCACACCTGGGTCCCCGGAATGTTGCACAGTTGGCCAAGATCCACACTCCCCAGCAGAAGCGCTGGCAACAGGGCAGAGTGATGCTGGTCTCTGCCCGCCCCTCCCCCTTGTTCCTGAGTCTAATCATGATGCTCCCCCAGAGCCCGCTCAGACCACCCCAGCCGAAATACTGGCAACAGGAGAGAGGCAGGAAGGCCCCTCTCTACCAGCACTGGAGGTGCCTGCAAACCCTATAGAAGAGCTTTCTCCAGGTCAGAGTGCAGCTGGCCTCTGCTCTGCGTCTTCAGACATCCCTCCACCAGAGGAATGGTACAAAACCAGCACTGGGGGACATGTATCCCATACAGGTGGGTGAGACTGTGGTTGCCACCTGTGGTCCCCAGAATTGCTGGACAGCTGGCTCGGATCCCCAACCCTGGATTGAAGGGGACCCCGCCACTGTGTCATCTCCCCAGTGGCTGAGAAGACTCAAGAGAGGAGGTGCAATTGTCAATTCTCTCCAGCGGCAGTTATATTTTTCGGAGAGGCAGAGGCCAGGCGGGTGAGTACTGCTCTTTTGTTAAATTGTTTTGGGGAGTACCAATTTGTGGCTGGCAGTGGTGGTCCAGAAAACCCTGGAGTCATAGGCGTAAGGGGAACATGACCCTGCCAGCACTACAGGATGGTGCACATGGTATTAGGGCAGGAAAGGGTTAACTCAGCAAGGGTTAGCACGAGGTGAGAATGCACAGGGAACGAGGGGGAAGTCACAAGGAACGTGACTGTAGGGGGAAGGGGACAGGGCTATAAAGCCCCTCTAAGCACACGTGCAAGGGGCAATTACTGAACACCACAGGAGCAGTTTCCTGCCCGCCCTCCCTCTTTTTTGTCTTTTGGCTGTGTGTTTCTGTGTTGGCTGTGTTTTTCTTTCCCCCTTTCCCTCCCTCTTTTTGCAGGATCTGTTTTCTTTGCGGTTGGCGGAGGAGTTCCCTGGAGAAGTTTGAATGATAATGGGAGTGGCAAGTTGATGGTTTTGGTTAGAGGTTAGAGTTAATGCCCTCCCTGTACAGGATTAACCAAAGCGTTAAGGTGGAGCTCCCCTATCCGACCCGCGGTCGCTTGGGCGATTGTGGTATCCGGCGGATGGGGTAGTGTGAAGCCATTGTTTTGTGTTTAGGTTGGGAACCCTCAGCTCTTTGTACACAGGTGTACAGAAGACTGTATAATATTTATACAGAAGTTATTATTAAAGTGTTTTTTACAATTTATAAGATGTTAAATAAAGTTATGTCGAGACATTTCTTAAATAAATGTCTCGGCCTTTTCTATATCCAATCCTGCTGGCGTCTGTCTTTTATTTCGGGTTTGGGAAATTGGGAACCTCCTGGGTATGGGCAGTGCAAGGGTCAAGATATACAGACTGACTTCGGAGTCGAACCGTGTGGGATCTTATCAGACGTCAGTCTCCCCCAGAAAAAGGAGATATGTGATGGAGTGTGTGACGGAACTGTCCATCATTGGGGCCCCTGGAAAGGACTGGGATTGACCCTGTCTCCCTGCTCTGGCGAATGGGACTGTTATCCTCGTCTGGGACCCGAACTCCCCAGTCTCTAAGTACACCCCAGTACTGGTTAGTGGGACAGGTGCCTCTTGCCAGCCCCCTGCATCCACAACTCTAGGAGCGACGGAGCTGTGCTCTCCGACTGAACTGGATGCAGACCCGGTTGGGGTCTTGCCCCAGTTCAGTCTTCTTTTTAAAAGGGGAGATATGTGACAGAATGACCTACAGGGTCATTACAGGGCCCCAAGGTACTCAGAGATGGCTCCAGCCTGGCTGTCAAACAAAGATAGCACAGACAGGAACTCCATTGTTTAATTAATCCCATCGATAGGATTGCTGCCTGGGGATTAAACATTGGGTTGTATGCATGTATCTGCTAATTCATGTTAATGCAGTTCTCTGGATATATGAGTCTATGTTTTACATCAATAAACTGTTCATTTCTGTTGTACTCAGTTCAAGGTGGTTGTGTCTACTTATTGGGTACACATAGCAGGGTTCCAAGGTGCGCATGCTGTCTGGTGCTGGAAGTGATTCCGGGGACAACAGGAGGATACGTGTGGGAGTTACTACAGCTCTCTTGGTGAACCCGTTACGTTAACCTTAAAGACTCCATCAACCATAACTGATGAAAATGTTTTATTAACATATGAATAGCACAAGTAGGTTCCTTAGACTTGCTTATGAACTTAGGTTGAGACAAAAAATTGCCCAATATTTTCTTTTATTTTCAATAGTACTTTTAGGAACATAATAAATCCCTTTGGATAAAATCCTATCATAGATGGCATCTGATCCTAATATATTTAGGTGTTTCCGTATTATGATTTTATTGAACTGACTACTATAGAAAGTGGAAAAAACAATACGATTATCATTTTGTGAACCAACTGGCGGTGATATGTGATTGGTTAGTACGTTTAGCCGTGACTTGTAAGAGGCCTGCAAAATAGTATTACCAGCAACTTTCTTGCAATCTGTTTTAGTAATAATAACCGAATTCATGATAGTTCCAAATTTAACCCCTTAAGGACAATGGGCGGTCCCTAAAGCCATTGAAAACAATGCATTTTGAGCCCGTACATGTACGGGCTTTGTAATTAAGGGGTTAAAAATTACAAAGTATCCAATGTGTATCAAAAGTAAAAAGTAAGATTCATTTCATTAGAATTGACATAATGGAAGTCATGTATAGAATTAAGATCACCTTCCCAAATATATAATTAATCATCTATGTACTGTCCAAAATATTCGATACAATTAGTAAATTAGTTACCAGAACTAAATAAAAATTGTTCCTTCCAAAAGTTCATAAAAGATTAGCATATGAGGACACAAATCTCACCCCCGTTGCAGTGCCTTGAAGTTGAAGATATGTTGCCATCAAAAGTAAAGAAATTGTGTGTGAGCAAAAAAGAAATAGCACACTGTAAACATGGCAATGAGCATAGGCACGAGATAATGGCCCCTGCAGGTTACACGGATTATTGTGTTCTTGTATGCCACCTGGGGGGGTGGAGCGATGACGTAACACGCCAACACGTTGCACGCACGGCGTGCTAGAGCCTAGGGCGCGAAAATGCCCAGCGCAACCCAGAGACTAACTGTCCGTGATCCGATGAGAGACGGAGGATGGACTGAGGATGGACTGAAGGTCGTCTGGGATGTCCCGAGAGCAACACCGGCATACGGAGACTGTCTCGGCCGTTATTGCGGCTGCAATAGCCGCGGAAATAATTGCGGCTATAAGAGAGGAGTGTCCTTCCCAGTTGCCATGAATAACTTTATTGTTCCGATTCGGCAGCACAAGCAGACATCAGACAACTAAAGGGGTCTCCCGGAACACTACCAGACGATCAGAATGATTATAAACAAGCAACAGATCCTCTCTGGCTTTACATAAAACAGAATACTCATCTAAGAAATTCTTTTGAAGATACTGGAACTGAATAAATCCCTCTGAAATGGAATCCATGACATCTCTCAGATAAGTTGATCTTCCTGACAATCCTAATAATTGTGGCTGTATCGCGTGTTAAATGTTTACATCTACGTTGAGTGGCGTAATTGTGGTGCTATATGAAAAATTCATAATTTATGCTGAATAATTTACTGGATAAGTATCGTCATCTTCTTACATATTTTCTATAAAATTACATAACATTAGGGTTAACCCCTAACAAAATACAAAAAGGGGAAGCTTAATACAGAGATCAAGAAGATACTGTGGGTTATACTTACTGCTGAATGTAAAATGGCGGCAAAAAAACCCACAGAAAAACCTCCCAGAAGAGATAAAAGGGACGATAAAAAAGATAAACCAGAGAAAAGACTATCTTTTTTTCACCACAAGCTTCCAAACTTGATACCGAAAGATTAGAACTAGAGCACACTATGAACAGATCAAGCTCTGGAGAGGAAGACCAGCACAAAACAAAGACACCCATAGGCGATATTACTCCTTTAATTCAAGAACAATTTAAAATGGTTTTAGACTTTCAATTTGAGAGGATAAAACCTGAAATACAAATACAGATCCAGGATTTGAGAACTGATCTTTTGTCAGTGGCATCACGAGTCAGGATAAACGAAGAAAAAATAGAGCATTTAATGATATGTAACCCCTTTCTGCCCTACTCCTGGCGACAAACAGTAGTTGGCAGAAGTTACATCTTCTTCTGACGCTGAGCCTCTGCCATAGTTGGGAGTCCCTGGTATAGGAATAAAACAGCCACAAGAGTCTTTAGCAGCAGGAATGCAGCCAATAAACTTCCCTTAATAACCCATGAGTTATAAACTCATGGGTACCTGCAGGTAATTTATGTGCACAACGTTGGGGCCCTTAGATGTTAGTAGCGCTACCCAGGTACAATGAGGAAAAAGTCTGAAGTAATCTCTGAAGATAGTACCTTTGAATGACACCTGTAGATATCTCCACTTCTAACAAACAAGGAAAACTGGCTAGGTGCAGATTCCCCTGGTCCTTGACAAGGCTGTGAGTGCACCTTACCAGAAGTCCAGCAGAATGGAGGGCAGGATAGCAATCCTTTCTCTTCCTTTTGCTGACAGACTGCAGGAGCTGAACATAAGAGTCTTCTAACTCTTGTACTTGCAGTGCATTAGACCTCCCTTGCTTTTATTTCAATGTCCCAGCTGAAGTGGATAATCAGGAAAAAAACAGTAGGAATACACTGTTACATCCTCCCCTCTGTAAAATTCTTGCCTTCCACTGGCAAGAGCAATCTATCATACTTATAATGGTTTTACAAGATGGTACAACAAAATCTAATACAAGGAAGTTCTATCATTCAAAATTTCAGTCAAAACATGCAATAAATTGATTCATTTAGTGCAAGTGTGGGGGCCCTGAGAATAGGTGGGTTGCCCAATGGCATCATAGGTCAAGAATCTTGGGGGTCTCCTATTTCTTCTGCATCTCCCCAGGTTGCTCTGTGGTTGCCCAGATCCTTCCATAGAGTCCCTAACTGGTGGATGGGGGACAAAGCTGGGACTCTCAGCATTCAATCTGGATGAGGAGGAAGAAGGAGAGGGAGTAGAGGTAGGAGGCACCGATTGTGTTTCTGGCACTGTCCACCAATCCCTGTCGGGGCTGGGAGCAGTAGCTTCTTCTCTATCAGTAGTTGGCGATGTCCCACTGGGACCTTCTCCAGGGTTGTCTGAGTCAGTTTCTGAAAGAGGCTGTATGCTAGAATTCGTACTGGCTTCACCAGTGTCTTCCTCAGAACTAGAATTTTCATCAGAGAAGGCAATAGGTAATAGGTGATTTCTATGCCAAGCTTTGATCCCACCCTCAGGCCCTTTGATTCGATACACTGGAATCCCGGGAACTTTGGAAATAACCTCAAAGAGAGTATCTCTCCAGCGATCTAGGATTCCATTCTCAATACAGAATCGACTCCACTCCCTTTTAAAATGGGTTTATAGTTCGACAGGCAATTTCTTCACATACTTGAAATCCTGCTTCTCCACAGCTGATTACTGGGTCTTGAGCTTGAGCTTGTTTTTTTCTCATCTAAGCTGATAACAGACCATTCAGGGATAGTAATTGGAAGGCACATGGCTTCAGGAATTGCCTTGGGTGTGTAACTAAGACAATCAATACATCTTAACTCAGAAAAATTGACCCATCCATCTGCCACAATAGAGGTCTGACATAGGTCTCTGACTCCTGGGCCTGGAATCTCAACCCACTCCTGTGGCATCCAACCCAGTCCTGTGGCATCCAACTTAGCTGTGGTTAAGATGTAGGTGAGAGGGTTATTGTCTGTCCTCACTTCAAACTGGGCACCATACAAATAGTCATAGAATTTGTCCACAATAGCCCATTTCAGAGCAAGAAACTCCAACTTGTGTACTGGGTAGTTCTTTTCACTTCCAGTAAGACTCTGACTAATATATGCTACTGGCCTTAGGCCTTCAGGGTACGCATGATGGAGAACCCCTCCTAGTCCTTCAAAACTTGCATCTACATGGAGAATATATGACATATTGGGATCAGCGTAAGCTAATACAGGTGCTTCAGTCATCTTTCCCTTGACCAGTTGGAAAGCCTCTTCACAATCCGGAGTCCATTTCACTCCGATTTACACTTATCAAGAGACAACTTCAGGCCTTCTCTTTGTAGACGATCCAATATTTTTAATAGTCGCTTCTCATGCTCTTCAGGGGTTCTTCTAAACACAATTATATCGTCCAGATAAACTAGACATTCCCTAGGCCTCATATCTCCTAGAGTTCTCTCCATCAATCGCTGAAAAGTTGCAGGAGCTCCGGTAACTCCTCGAGGCATGCAAGTAAATTGGAAGAATCCTAAAGGGCAAATAAATGCTGTTTTTTCTTGATCCTTCACCTTCATAGGGACCTGATAGTATCCAGAGCGTAGGTCTAAGACACTGAACCACTGGCTGCCATTAAAGGCATTCAAAAGATCTTGGCAAAGTATATTGATCAGGAATAGTTCTCTTGTTCAGTGTACGGTAATCGATACAAAGACGTATTGACCCATTTTTCTTTCTGACCACTACTATAGGTGATGCATATGGGCTTCTTGATTCTTGGATGATTCCTGCTTCCTCCATCTCATGAAGGATATCTCTTACATCCTCAATGTCTCGAGGAGATATCCTTCGAGATCTCTCTCTCTAAATGGGGTAGAATCATTTTAGCCGAATGGCGTGCTGGGCACTCATGGCACATCATACATTAATATCCCCTTTAGAGAAAACTTCTTCCCTAACCTGAAGGGCCCTTTGTAGTCTATCTTTCCATTATGCAGGTAGACTGGTACCTTCTAAATCAAATTTCAACTCTGGAAGAGAATCTTGGCTCAATCCAACTGTCAGAGATGAAATGGGCCTTACTTCTTCCAAAAGATGGATAACTCCCAGCTTCTGGCAATGTTCTATGCGTACACCAGTTGGTGACCGATTGTGAATGGTTACTGCAAACACATCAATTTTTTTTCTTCTCCAGTCTTTTACCTCAGGCATGATAGTCCAGCCTTTACTTGAATCCTCTTCAGGAAGAGACTCTAGACAAAACTGACACTCCCCAGATAGCATTCCTTCCCGTAAAACTGCAACAGCAGTAATGGAGTTCATTTCCCCTGGTTGAAGGTCAACAGGCGTTGGTCCCCAATAATGGAACTGACCTGTTCCGGCTTCAAGGGCTCGTCGGTGACACTCTTGTCTCAGAGCTGGTTCTAGTTCATTTAGTTTGTTTAAGCAGGAATTTCCCATTTCCTTCCAGTAAACTCGAAACACATCTCTCACCATCTGAGTATTAGTCGCCAATATGATGGGAACCCCAGGACGACTTCGATTTGGGCACACCAAAGCCTCCACTATAATAGGGCATTCTTTCCAATTGAGGGATCACAATCTGTACTTTAATTACGCCCTTGACGGGGTAAGCTTGAGAACCCAGCCCCCACAATGTCACATCATTAGCTGGTAACATTGGTAAATGGGTTAGATGCTCCTCATAGAAGGACCTGAAGACTATTGTTACTTGAGATCCAGTGTCGAGGAGGGCAAAAGAAGGGATGCCTTCAATCACAAGAGATACAAGGGATTTTTGCCCTACTCTAGGATTCCCAGCCAAGTGGCTACCAGAGAACTACTTCCTTCCTTTCCCAAACCATCTATTCTTTAAGTGTCTGCCACATGCAGGGCCTGGATCGACAACTAAGCCCTCTGTAAAAAGAGACTCCTTCAAGGGACATTTGGTCGAGATTTGTCCCACTTTCCCACAGCTAAAACATTTAAATTCACCTTTCTTCCCTGGCTGAGGAGAGATTTGAGAACTCTTTTTAGAGCTTTGAACTATGGTTTCTTCCTTGTTTAATACACCTGTTGGTAATTTTGTCTTAGGTGTTTTCTGGGTTT
>VKOC01025053.1:0-12343 GCA_009364415.1 Spea multiplicata
TCCAATTTTTAGCCAGTGAACAGACTCCCTTGTTCTAAAGTGGTAAGGTTTGGTTCTGCTATTAATGAAGATAGTTTGTCATATTACATAAACTAAGAACATTAAACGTTTTAGAATACAAAGACTGTAATTAATGATATATAATACATGTAGTATACATAATCTTGACCTTGCCTGTGAAGAAAATAAAAATTGAATTTGGGACTATTTTGGCCTTTCTGAATATGTCTATATGTGAAATGGAAACTGTACCGTCATTTCTACCACAAAAAAGTAATTGAGTTAGAGGAACTGACGTTCTGTAATAATACGTAAAATGAAATGTAATTTTACTAGAAGTGAAACTACGGGTAATATACGTTGATAGCCTTGACCTTTTTCCCTCATTCTAATATTCCTTCCATTTTATGCATTACCATCTTTACACTATATCCAGGCCTGTCAACATATCCTGATGGATTGCTTTATTTTGTTCAGTGGATATCTATTAGAAATGAAGGTGAATAAAAGTAAACTTTCTTCATTAGCAAAGGTGAACTTAGTTTGTTTACAGAAACAGGTTGTTTGTGACATTTTTTCAAGTTAAACCCTGTGTCTGATATCAAACTAGGTATATGGGCAATTGAGCATTATATATATATATATTATAATATATATATGTCTACACACCCCTGTTAAAATGCCAGTTTCTTGTGATGCTAAAGAATGAGACAAAGATAAATCATGTCAGAACTTTTTCTACCTTTCATGTAACCTATAACGTGAACAATTCAATTGCAAAATCTTTGAGGGGGGGGGACAAACAAAACACCATAACCTGGTGGCATAAGGGCACACATTCTCTTATAACTGGTGCTATTTTCAGAATTAACCAATCACATTCAAATTTATGTTAAATAGAAGTCATTACACACCTGTCATCATGTAAAGTGACTCTGATTAATCACAAATAAAGTTCAGCTGTTCTAGTAGGGTTCACCTCGAAATTGCTTAGTTGCATCTCAGAGCAAAAGCGATGGTATGTAGAGTGCTTGCATACCTGCAAATACAGGGTTTGTAGATCCCATTTAGTTGATCTATACCTTCAGTGCTGAGTTTGCATGTGATGCCCAGTTGATCTATACCTGCAAAGCTGGGTTTGAGTGTTAACCTGCAATGCTATACACGCAAGTGTTGCTTACATGCGTTGTTTATTTGATATATACCTGAACTACGGGGAGGGAGGAAACAGAGAGGTGGGTGAGTCTTACGTGAATGAGGGGACAAAGAACTCTGGTAAGAGTACTGGCCGCAGAGAGGACCTTTCAAAGTCACAGTAGCATCAGGAGGGAAGACTGTACTGACTCTCACAGTCTTCCCCTGATCTGCAGTCAGTGTGGAATTTTTTTTTGGTGTGGGAGCGGAGGGAGTGATTGAATGCTAGGGTGCGTGGAGGGGGTGCAAAGAAATTAATTGCCTAGGGTCCAATTTTTTTCAATAGTTAAATGGGAAATGTTTTTGTTACAAAGATTGCACTGTTAGCTGACTTTTTTCCTATATTTAATGCAGCCCTGACGATAGAAAGTTAAAAATGTAAGAAAAATACCTATTTGAAAAACAGGATGGATAGTAATAGAATATTGACCTTTCTACTACTCCTGACATAATTAGGCTTCATGATAATTACTAAATATCTGTTACTTTAATGCAAGCATATTAGTTATATTGTTAGTAATATAAATATACTTTCTACATGATATCCTATTCCCTGCAGTCATATCACCGTCCTAACCCTGTTTCTTTTGGTGCTAAGATAATGGGAGAAGGGGGGTTTTAAGCAAAAACACTTAATGAACCTCACTATATATTAGGGGAATATGGGGTTTAACGGACATCTCAGGTTTAAGAGCAGAAAAGAGGAGCAGTACAGTGCTATGTGACAGACAAGATTGCCTGGTACATTAACATTTATGAAATTGACCCTAATGAACACAGAAATAATCTATCAATTAATATTTGTTTCTAAATGACATGTTGAAATTTGATTATTTGATGCATACTTAATGACCTCAGGATATATGATCAGCCCTTGCTTCCCTGGGGTAGGGGCGTAAGTGCTGATAAAATACTAACTATTCAATTTCTAAATTCAAATACATTTCTAGTAGCTTCTACTAATTAGTAGAATGAAAATACCTAATATTAACAGGAAATGCAATTTGTCCCAATTAATGAGTAAAACAACATTAATGATTCATTGTTAAACAAATTTCAGTGCAATGCTTAACTCAAATGTTACAACATTGATTTGCATTTTACTCAGTGAAATATGTATTTGATCCCTTTGCAAAACTTGACTTGGTACTTGGTGGCAAAACCCTTGTTGTCAATCACAGCGGTTTCCTGTAGTTGGCCAACAGGTTTTCACACATCTCAGGAGGGATTTTGTCCCACTCCTCTTTGCAGATCCTCTCCAAGTCATTAAGGTTTTGAGGCTGACGTTTGGAAACTCGAACCTTTAGCTACCTCCACAGAATTTTCTATGGAATTAAGGTCTGAAGACTGGCTAGGCCACTTCTTGAGCCACTCGTTTGTTGCATTAGCCATGTGTTTTAGTTGTCATTGTCATGCTGGAATACCCATCCACGGCCCAGTTTCAATGTCCTGGCTGAGGGAAGGAGGTTCTCACCCACAATTTGACAGTACATGGCCCCATCCATCACCCCTGTCCCCTTAGCAGAAAAACAGCCCCAAGGCATAATGTTTCCACTTCCATGTTTGATGGTGGGGATGGTGTTCTTGAGGTCATAGGTAGCATTTCTCCTCCTCCAAACACAGCGAGTTGAGTTGATGTCAAATAGCTCTATTTGGGTCTCATCTGACCACAACACTTCCAGCCAGGTCTCCTCTGAACATTCAGGTGTTCATTGGCAAACTTCAGACTGACCTGCGCATGTGCTTTCATGAGCAGGGGGACCTTGCAGGTGCTGCAGGATTTCAGTCCTTCACGGTGTAGTGTTTTAACAATTTTTTTATGGTCCCAGCCGCCTTGAGATCATTGACCTTAAGATCCTCCCTTGTAGTTCGGGGCTGATTCTTCACCATTCGCATGATCATTGAAACTCCACGAGGTGAAATCTTGCATGGAGCCCCAGACCGAGGGAGATCGACAGTTATTTTGTGTTTCTTCAATTTGTGAATAATTGCACCAACTGTTGTCACCTTTTCACCAAGCTGCTTGGCGGTGGTCTTGTAGCCCATCCGAGCCTTGTGTAGGTCTACAATCTTGTCCCTGACATCCTTGGACAGCTCTTTGGTCTTGGCCATGGTGGAGAGTTTGGAATCTGATTGATTAATTACTTCTGTGGACAGGTGTCTTTTATACAGTTAACAAACTGAGATTAGGAGCACCCCTTTTAAGAGAGTGTCCCTACTCTCAGCTCATTACCTGATATAAAAGACACATGGGAGCCATACATCTTGCTGATTGATTGGGGATCAAATACTTATTTCACTGAGTAAAATGCAAATCAATTTAAAACTTATTTGAAATGCGTTATTCTGTGTTTTTTGTTGTTGTTATTCTTTTTCTCTCTGTTCAAATAAACCTACCATTAAAATTATAGACGATCATGTCTTGGGCAAACGTACAAAATCAGCAGGAGATCAACTAATTTTTTCCTTCACTGTATATGCAAGCTGATACAAAAAGAAGTAGTTGGCCACTTACTTTAGAAGGACATCAGGTGGTTCTACAGTCTAATTAGTTTGGTATAATACAGTTATCAATCAGGGTATTTGGGTTTTGAAAATTCACTTTAGCGTTACAATATCAGGAAAAGGTATGTATACCTTTTGAAATTGCCTGGAGTGCTGTATATATTGGTCATTACATTTGATCTGATCTTCAACTAAGTTTCCACAAAAGACAAACACAGTCTGATTCAATGTATAACACACAGACAATTATAGATTTTTATCTAGCACTTGGGGCAAATGCAGCTTAGCGGAGGGGGACCCAACAGAGCTAGGAGGTGGGCCTCCTAATTTGATTGGTTATTGATGGTAGGGACTGGGTTGTAAAAATAAAGGGTATCCATGTTGGATAATCCATTTTGGATTTTAACATTTTTTTCAGACCTGCTGTTGTCCCTCCCTCCCTATGTTAAGTCTAAGGGGGTGGTCCTCTGTTTTGTCACAGCTGCGGGGGTGAATAGGCTGGGAGAGTAGAATGGGTATACCCTTATTAAGGGTCTGCAAGGAAAACTTTTAAAACGTTATTGTTATATTGTTTGGAAAATGTTAAGTTAAGGATCATTGTCATGTGTTGGGTGGTGTCAGGAAATTATTGGCCAATTTTGCATGACAATGACTATATAAATTAATGTTAAAGCTGTGGACTTTTTTCCATCATATTTTGGTGTCCATGTCTTATTGATGGGTGGATTGGGTTTCGGTGTGACATGATGGACCCATGGATCGACTATGCGCCTGTCATGTCTTTATTGAACATACAATGTAAGCATTCACATTGCAGAGAGGAAAAAGTATGTGAGCCCTCGCCTAATGACTTCTCCAAAAGCTAATTGGAGTCAGCTAACATGGCGTTCAATCAATGACATAGAATTATGTTGGCCAGAGCTGCCCTACCTGTAAAAAAACCTCACAAAGTTTGGTTGCATGGTTGTTAACTTCTGAATGGAAAAATAGGACAAATAAGAGTGCATTATCATAGTCCAAAATATACAAAAAAACTACTAGACCTGCACTAACATTAAAACATTTGTAGCAATACATAACAAGGGAGTCAAAGTGTGGTTGGAAAAGCCATAAACATGGTGTTATAATACATTGGATTACACTTGTATTGTTTTCTTTTCAAATATTATATTATAGTAACAAAACATTACCACTATGTTCCTTTGATCCACTCATAATTAACTTTAAAAGTGGATGTAATGCAAGTTATCCCAGAGTAACAAGGCCAAAGCAGACTGTGTAGTTTGGGTTATACTGGGGGGAAATTGAAAGATAAGATCAGGGGTCATAGGTTTATTAGAAATGCATATACAGATAGCAGAACAGATAAGCCAGTTGTTTTCTTAGCATTTGGGCATCAATTACTTATGTTGAGATTCCTAGAGATTGACCATCTCCCGTTAAGACAAGAATACATCTTCTCATACAAAGAGAGACATAAGTACTAAATGGCCTTTAGGGTTAATTGACTGTGTATCCTTTAGATCATTCTTAGAACCAGGTTAACCCATATGAATCTAAAACCCTTTGCAAGGCTGTTTATGTATTTCTCTCCTTATATACTAACATACACTATAAGGACAAAAGTATTGGGACACACCTCTCAGTTATTGAATTTTTTTTTCAATAGTTTTTCAATCAGACCTATTGCCACAGGTGTATAAAATCAAGCATGTAGCCATGCAGTCTGCATTTATAAATATTTGTAAAAAATGGGTTCTGTGGAGTGACAAATCACACTTTTGGCAGTCTGATGGGCGAGTCTGGTTTTGATAGATGCCAAGAGAACGTAAAGTTTGGTGGAGGGGGGAGGCTGCAAAGCTGCGGTACCTGAATTTTGGGAGGGGGTTTTATGTGTGGTGTGTTACTCTCGGGTTAAGACTTACAGGACAGAGACCTCTATGGCCAGTATTTGATATCCAGCCGGTGTTGGCCAGAAGTCAGGGAACCACCTGTGTTTATTATTTTCGATACAGACTACATTAGCAACTCCCTACTGGGCTGAGACGGGCAGAGTGCAAGTACTGAGCTGTGTGCAAAAGAGGGGCTGATTGAGAACGATGTGCTTTGCTGTGACTATTGTATGTAAATTATCCCCTTGTACTGTTTTAAATACCAGAATTTTTCCCATCAGTTCCTGATTTTACTCTCAAACATCTAGTCTCAGTTGATGTTCGCGCCTTATAACAAGCGAGAGGTTCATCAGTCTGAGTAGCAGACAAGGCCACCTTTAACATATATACCTATTCAAGGTAATAGGATCTGTTGCAAAGGATTATGATATGAGCCTTTTTTACAGGTATTGGCTATGTCCTTTACTTTCAGTGAATGGAAATCTTAAAGCTTCAGCATAACAAGAAATTTTGGACAATGCTATGCTTCCAACAGTTTAGGAAAGTCTTTTTCTATCCCTGCATAACTGTACCCCAGTGGACAAAGCAAGGTCCATAAAGATACGATTGGGTGAGTTTGGTGTGGAAGAACTTGTCTGGCCTGCCCAGAGCCCTGGCCTTAACTCCATCGAGCAACTTTGATGATGAACTGGAAGAGATTACGAGCCAGGCCTTCTCATTCAACATCAGTGCATGACTGCACAAATGCTCTACTGGATGAATGGGTGAACATTCCCAAAGAAAAACTCCAACATTTTGTGGAAGGCCTTTCCAGTAGAGTGGAAGTTGTTTTAGCTGCAAAGGGTGACCAACTACATATTAATGTCTATGTATTTAGAATATGTCACAAAATTTCCTGTTGGTGTAATGGTCAGGTATCCCAATAGTTTTGTTCATATAGTGTATAAACTCTGTCGGTATAGATAGTGGCTTTATGACTTTTATGGTTTTTAGGTTGTGCACTCTATTTTTGCATATTTTCTGTGCTAATCATATTCTGACAAACCATCAGAGTAGCTCCTCCTGCCACAGAGATGCCTCATTATTGGTGCCTAGAATGCTTTCATTTAAATTAAATTGCTTGAGAGTCTCTTTTGGGTTTAAAAGCAAAGCATTCCCACTGGTAAGCAGTATATAATCATGCAAAGTTAGATAGGATCCACCAAACCTTGGGTACTTTAGCATAGTGGTGGGCTAAGCAATATATGGCCATTTAGTGTGATGGAATTCCCAATATTAATACCTTAGATAGGTGGTTTTGATTGGTATTCACTGGGTACGCACTGAATTCTTGCTCTGTTTTGTATAGACAGGGGTTGTTGTATCACTATATACATCGATACGTAAACACATAAATAATGCCATATACCCTATGTTTATAGTACTAACACACTAGTCCTCCCTTAATTGGTTTGTATTCATGTCCTCCATTTAATTGAAGGGTTGCTTTGTTTTGGGATAATAGGCATAGCATAGGCATAGCATAGGCATAGCATTTCATTATAAATTGTCATATATGTTAGACTTGTGTGTGGCAAGCAAAAATGTGTTTTGTTTTCTGACCGTTTGGTTCGGATGACATTCGGTGGCTTTTTTGCTATTCAGAAACAATATTTTGGAGGTGTTCCCAAAGGGGGAGGTCCCTGACACCTTCCTTGGACTCATCTTTAACCTACAATATCACCTTCTCAAGGTTTAGGAAGAGATCTAGACTAAATTTTTCAATGCAGGACCACCAGCAATTGCAGCATTGCAACAATGGATACACACATCCAGCAACATGGTATGGGACTGAATGTTCATGAATGGATTCCTTAGAGTAAGAAATGTGAAAAGGCAGCAGCACCGAGTATATCCTGGCAGATACACACATCCAGCCTCACAGTACAGAAGGACACTTAATTTCTCAGAAAATTAGACAGCGGCAAAGCAGGGCACAGGGCAGGCATGGGCAGACAACACATCCAGCTACTTTGTGCCAGACCCAGACAAAGTAAGAAGATTGAAGTGCAACAGCAGCATCAGTTGTAGGGAATATGGTCTGGGCACGCTCTGGCAGATAGACGCATGCAGCACCTTGGTACAGGATTGAATTTCTGCTATATAAAAAAAATGAAAAGAACTGACCACCGCATAGTAAGGAGGTAGATTGAGGAGCACCAGCAGCAGTAGTAATAGAAGACATACACATCCAGCCATTTGGTACAGGACTGAATTTCCACCATACTAAAAAAAAACATATGAAAATAAATAATTGGCTCTCCAGAATAAGAAAGGAGACAGAGAAGCATCAGCAACAGTAGAGCACTGAGCTGGGACTGGCACTTTCAGACAGACACATACACCCATAAGACAGAATCATCTTCCCCATATTAAAAAAATAAAATAAAATTGATCCTCCAGAGTAAAGAATGACATTGAGGGGCAGGGTACAGGGTAGGCACTGGCATGAACATACAGACACAAGACTGAATCCTGCCCCCTTTAGTAGACAAAAGAACAGGAGGCTGAGACTAGATCCCTGCACGGGACTGCTTTTTTAATCCCGCTTCCGCTGATTTTTTTGTCCAATCCCGCCCGCTCCCGTAATGAGTGTGTTCCACTGCTGCCCGCTCCCATGACATGTGTACCCGATCCCGCCCACTTACGCCACATTTGTGGTTAATCCCGCCCGCTCCCTCCACAAATGTGACCAATCACGCCCACCTCCTTACCCGAACTGCAGATTTCCCGTGCAGTGCCCAAGCATGCCTTCGAGTTGCTCCCTCACAGCGTCTCTTCTGACGCCCAGGAACACAGCGGAGTCACGGGAAGTGAGGTCTCATCACATGACTCCGCTGTGTTCCTGGGCTGAGCAAGAGAAGAAACGCTGTGAGGGAGCAGCGCGAAGGCAGCCTTGCGGGACTGCGCAGGATTACTGGGACCCACAGGTACAGTGTCTGACCACCCGCAACACCAACAAGACCGCCGTGGCCGCAAGTTTTTTGGCCCAATGCAGTCCTCTAGCCGAGACACAGAAAGGCATGTGGCCAGGGTAGGCACTGATGCAGGACTGATTTTAGCTCAATTTTCAAAAACAAAAAAAGAGAATTGATCACCTCAGAGTAACTCATGCCAGTTTGCCTCTAAAGCAAAGCTGAGCTGTTGTGTACATGTAGGTGTTGATTCATATCATGAGATGTCCTAGTACCTTAACCAAGCTTATTTCCTTATGACTCAATTTACACCTTACAGTGTGCCAATCTCCCACACTCTCAGACTAATCTCATGCTTTACTAAGGCACTGTACAACATGTGAGGTACCTCATGAGAGTACTTGTGATAGTAGTGTGAGATAGGTCAGGGATCGCCCCTCGCTGAGGTCAAGGGACAAGTGCCCATCTTCATTCAAACCAGGCAAACCGCAGTAAATTCATGCAATCTGACACAGGGTCAGGTTTATTAGAAAGGTTGCAAAGACAAAAGAAATATAACACAGCAACAAAAGAAATACCTTGCCTGTCCGGCACTTACTATACAAGGGATGTCCCTCACTACCAGCTGGAGAGATTCTCTCTGCCAACTTAACACAATACGTCCAGCAACCTTTACTCACTTTACTCAAAAGTCTCTCCCACAGACAGGCTTTCTGTGTCCTCAGCCACAGAGCTATCTGCCCTCCTGGCTTCGCTTTTATATCCGCCCTCTCATTCACCTAAATGAATCACCTAGCAGGTGGAAGACTCTGGTGTTACTTCACATAGGAAAGGAATCTAGGAGAAACATACCTCCCTTCCACCACCAATCCTACATGAATGTCACAGTAGTGATAGTACAGGTGCCAGGTCATGTAGGGGAACCAGTGGTATAGCTATCCTGCAGCTTTTGCAGCGTTAAATATAAACACATCTAACAGAGAAATTACTGGAAGATGTGTCACTTGACTCCTGCTCCTCTAGGTCATAATCTAAATTCCGATCGCTTCCTAAGATGTTTTAGCCTGATCTTGATGATCGGTGTAGAGGGGCCATTTTTCTTGTGGGGATGGCTTTCTTCCCCGGATCCACGGTCAGCGTCACGTCTGAGGCTTCCGTGGATGCTGCAAAGCTGAATTTGAATTTAATTTGGAAAAAACATGTAAGATGTACAATTTACTTTTGGAAATGTATTTCTTTGTCGTTATTACATTGCACTGCAAGCCCGTACATGTACGTACCACGATAAACCACGTTTTACTTTTATTTTGATGTTTGTATTTGGAGTTTCTTGTCAATAACCGGGCCATCCTGCAAAAAAAATATAAATATATATATAAACTGTGCAATCATTCCCCATGAACAATTAAGTGTAATTCACTAAAGACAAAAGTCCAGTTGTACGAACCTTGATTGAATAATATCAATAAGCAAAGTGATATAATTTAATGAGCCAATTGGTCTTTTGTTTCATGCCATAGTGCTCATGTATCTGCATTCCGTTGTATGTATTGACGTATGCTGATTGCAGTGCCTTCAAGCTATTGTCTATCAGAGACAATATTACAAAGACTGGTGAAAACTGGAATATCTGTTCTGCTGAATGTTACAAATAAAATCATGAATTATTAAGGTCTTTGAGGAATGTGAATGTAAAAGACTACATTGACACTGTATGTATGTAAATACAGTATATACTGTATAACTGCCTTTGAAAAGGGATCAGTAAAGATGTAAATGCTACCTAAAGCTTTAATTACACTTGCTTTCCTAGAGGCCATATTTGCTGTTGCAATTAAAATACAAAGAACATCTTGTGGTATTGGCCCACAAACAAATGCAGTAAAAGGGCACAATTGCACCCATGTCCTCCCCTGGCTGTCTAAATGCCAACATGATGTGACCATTTGTTTTAGCCTCACATGGTATGAGTGTGTAATATATTTAACCCCTTCCGGACCGGCAATTGCAAACTGCGTCTTCCCTTGAAGACCGCAGTTTTTTTTTTAAATATTTAAATTCCGTGCTCGTGATTCGCTGCAAAGCGATCACATGCACGGAATGGAGGGGGGGGGGTGGCTGCTACTGATCGTGGGAACACCCAGCGGTCAGTAGCAGCCGCCTCTCGCGATCCCAGAGTTCAAAGTGACGCTGGATCACGTATCAGCGGTGACGTAACTGCTACGTCCCGGTCTGGCGGTGACCTTTGACCCGGAAGTACCAGGTACGTCCTGGTCTTGAAGGGTTTAATAGGCTTGTCACCTTGGTCACGCTGGTCAGGGCTTAAAGTAAAGTCCAATCAGAGTAATCAGTTTCTTGACCTGCTCAGCATGTGAATTACCACAAGGAAGGGTTTTTTGACCTGACCTTTTCCACTCCCCTCTCTGTGTATATCTGGGCCATTGACTGGACTTACCGCCAGACTAAATGCTACAAGCCCACCCTGTGAGACTGCAGGTGTAAAGCCAGATCACTTATTTACTGGCAGCATATCTCTGTGTACAGATAAATAATTTATATCATCTGTAAAATGAGGTGTAATCAAGCACTAGCTGGAGTGGTATAAAATATTATTTGCATGTAAAAATATACACATTAAATAATAACTGTAACTAGCATATCTAAACAACATAATATAATAATAATGATTTTAGTGTGACTGCTGGCTAGATAATAGTCCGCACATTTTACTCTTACACTTGCGCAGTAACCAGCCACTTAAATCCAGCCCGTGAACTTATATTAAAGCACCAGGTCTGCAGCATAAGGGGCAGCAAAGATCAATTACTCACTCCATCTGGCAACGGCCCATTGGGCATTTGCCTGGTTGGCAAGACAGCTAGTCCAGGCCTGATTATCCCACACAGTAGGTTCCCCATTGTATAACTGTCACAAGTTATCATTTTTAAAGGGATTTACTTGATGTGTTACTTTGCTGCTTACAGGGAACTTCTTTAAAGAACATCAGATATTTATCTAAATATAAAGAAAGGAAGGAAATGTAGATAGTGGGTGCTGCACTTAATAATTATCATTGTTCAAGCTGGTTCATGGAACAGAGGATGGTAATTACGCTGCTGACTCAGCAAGACTTTTTACAACCTGTAATTTAATGCACATAAATATGTGGGAGGCTATATAGTTATACTAGGGAATGTACAAATTAGGTGATATGTACTTTAAATTGTTTGCCCAGAACGTCTTTGGAATTTAAACATCTGTAACAGCCTGGTCTGGTGTATTTATCATCTATCATCAAGGTCGTGGATCCGAAGGTCGAACAAAAAAGAGATTCTTGTCTTAACATAATATGTATTGTTGTACCACAATGTCCATATGAAAAAAAAATTCCACTAGCAAAATGGCAGCATAAGGCCAAATAGTGACCATACATGGGTAGAGTATGTGGCAATGCATAATGAAACGTGTATGCACTGGCATAGTTCAGGGCCATCTGCATGTAATATATGTTCTCTAATTTAAAAAATGTAATTTCAAGACTTTGCAACATGTGTCATGATAATATGGTGATTGTATCAACACAATGCATAGCTTAAATGCAATCACAGTGGGGAATAAGTTTGTACAAATTGTTCACGGCCATTATGACCAAGAGAATATTAGTCGATGGTAATTGTTATTCAGATAGGCAGATAAGAAAGTCAAGGGTATGCCTCACACAAGTGTGCAAATTGTTTGCAGTATCTTTCACGTTATGGTCAATCCATTTTGCAACAGGTATCAAAAGACCGCCTCTCG
>VKOC01025056.1:0-35874 GCA_009364415.1 Spea multiplicata
AAAAAAAAAAAAAGAGTCGGCGATCGGCGATCGTGCCACGCGGGGTCGGTTAATTCATTAATGCAGTGGAAATGTCTAATTGTAAATTCTACAACTGAAACATTAAACATTCTATAAATGTAAAAGCTTGCAATACTGAAGTAAATCAACCATAATTTATAAAAATAATAATTATAATGAAAGCCTCTGCTCTACAATATTACATTTCGCATTAGACTTTTTAATATTAATTGATCTATTTTTCTAGGAAGAATATTTGTAGAGCACGTCCTACGGTGAAATCTTTAAGGGCCTCTGACATTGTGTCGAGGCAGGAATAATTATTATTTTAAAGGTAGGGGCTCTTGATTAGCTCTCCATCCTCCCAGGAGACATGTGGACATGGATAAGTCAACGGTCTAGTGACAGAGAACTTGTGGGCCGAGAAGAACCGTTTTGCCCATCTTGTCTATAAACGGGTATCCATGTTTCGACCGGCGCCATCTGGAAAAGTAGAACTTGATTTTTCAGCTTAGTGGATAAAGTCACTATAACTTTTTTAACGGATAAAGTCAAATTAACTTGAATAATAAATTAGGATGCAGAGTCAAATAAATATCATGAGATTCTGATACACATGACGCATAAAGTAAGCCAAATTCCATCCGTCACGGCCGGTTATAGTACTCCATAATTACACCAGGGAGCACCCAACGCGTAAACTTGTTGGTTATGATAATTGTTCCTTCTGTGTTCGAGACGGCCCTGTCCTCATAAATAATGAATGGGTTTCTAAGCAAAACCATAAGCTGTGGATGAGTTTCGAGGATTTGCCCCGGCTCGTACTGTCATTTAACCCCGTGCGAGTGTTTCCCCTGCCCCTGCCCAACTGCATCTGGCTCCACCATTCTTTACTTCCACATAAAAGAACATTACGGCACAAGGGCCCGTTGTCATTAGCAAATTATCCATACCCCTCAACATTTCAAGCGCCCAAATCGAGATACTTGCATCAGATGTGAGGCAGAAAGAGGCGTGGACAGGGGCAGGAGGCGTGGCCAACATACGCGGGAAGTTTTAGCCTCCAACAACTCAGAGCCCTCCCCTTTGCGGGATGTGGGTAGGCGGTCCCACTAACATCAGAGGGAGGTCCCCCTAACGTCAGTGGATGGGCCATGTTGACGTTGGCGGTCAAGCCCCCCTGCCTAGGCCAAAATACGTCACTGGATAGACCCAGCGAAGTCTGGTGGCTCTATGTCCATGGGGCCACCAGACTTTTGGTGATCCATCAGCTAGATAAGTTCCTCAAATCCAGCGAGGAAAGAAACCGCAGACCCGCTTTTAAGAATTACACAATAGGATGTTCAAAAGAATGATCAGAACATTAAGAGCCGACAGACACAAAGAAACACAACATTTTATTCCATCACGAAAAAGAATCTGCCTCCTGGCATCATGCGATATATATATATATATAAATATATATTTGAGCAATTTATACTTGCGCTATTTGCTGCAAATATTTAATGTTTTCGCAAAGCAGTATGAGCAGAACAAAAAGCCTCTTAGCCATTAACATTCTCTGGCTGGTGTGTGATATGGAGTATTTGAATTATTCATATCCAAATGTTTTTTTTTTACGTAGTGATAACATCAATTTGATGGACAAAAGTCCTTCTCATTCTCGGCAACAGCTGTTAGAATTCTTCAGCTTGACTGAGATTCTATGGGAAACGCTCCGTCGCAGGAATGCCTCTAAATTATGAAAATGTGAAACTATATTGCATATTGATAGCCCCCGAACGATGAATGAATGGGATTCCATTATCCCTTTCCCAATCTGCTGTGAGAATAATTGACTATGAAACGCATTAATGTCGATTTCGTAAATTTTCATATTTTCTGTTGGAAATGTCATTTTATAATAAAAATAGGACTCATTATTCTACTACAACTGACCCAGGTGGCCCAAGGATAGACCAACTCATTGTTGCCACTCATCTTATATACCGGGCAAATAGCTTGTTGCTTCTCCAGCCTTCAAACTATCCCTCCCAACATTCTAGGGTTTATTCACCAATAGGTGATTTAGGGCTGAAATGAGATGTTGATGGGATTTTGTTGAGCTAATTATGCGTTACGAGGGGGTTAAACTACTGATATTATTTTATCCCAACATCATTACTATAAACAGCTATCAATCAAATATCAAGAGGTACATTAGATTATACATGTATATATATCACACTTGTGCATTTGGATTCATCAATTCGGGGATTCCTACACAAAAACGAGGCCAGATCCCCCCCCACGAATCAGACGAAGCCAAAAGCTTTGAATTGTCATCTGAAAATGGTTGGCCCTTTCATTCACACTCTCACCCACTCTCTCACACTCTCATTCTTGTTTATTCTCCCTCTTTCTCAAGCTCTCTAAATGTTTTCCTACCTTCTCGGCAACCACTACTGCTTCTGCCAAACACCTCCGCTTCTGCTCTCTGCGTCTTCTCTCTGTTATCTTCTGCCGCATCTCCGTGGACATAACCCAGCGGGAACATCCACCTAAATTGCGCCCCTTGCAATGGCGTCCTCTCCCCGATCCTCCAATCAGGGTAGAGGACCTCACCGTAATCCATGTCATTTTGCCATAATTTAAACTGAGGGCAATATGGTGGCACGTCCTGTGACGCCCTCTCCCTGATCCTCCAATCCTGCCGGGTGAAGTTTGCAGAGAGAAGATGCCAAGAGCAGGCGATGCAGAAGCGGAAGCGGTCACAGAAGCGGTCCCCAAAGAAGGTAGGGAAACATTTAGAGAGTGTGAGAAATAGAGTGAATGAGAATGAGTGAATGAGTGAGAGAAAGTGAGTGTGAGTGAATGTGAGCACTGGGCCATTCCACGTTTTCAGCCAAACTGAATGGGCAGGGGACAAAATATGTTGCCCACAAATGAATGGGCCAAAAATGAACTATTTTTGGCCCATTTGCACATGTCTGATATAGTCGGGCTTTCTCTGGAGACAGTGAGTGAATTGACGTCTACAAAGTGTGGGATAAATCTGTGGAGTTTATTTCCCAGCAACCCATGCTAAAGTCTCAAAAATAATACTGCAGTTGTGATCATTATAACTTAAAAATTACAAAATGGCATCTAATTCTGTCTTCCATATTTCATGTATTTATTCGTAGCTTTTTTTATACTTATTAACTAACTTAAGTCATTCATTGAAATTGCAGCGATGGCGGACTTTTGATCCGTGGCTTCTGACGACGCTCACCTGCTTCTTAAAACTTCTTAAAAATGCCATTTTTCTGTAAGACACGCGAGTAAAGTTTGTATCGCGGAGCGAGGGGAATACAAGTTCAGCGCGTCTTTCAGCGCAAAAACAAATTCACATAATTAATGCATATTTCACCTGAATGTGGGATTTTTCGCCTGAATGTCATAGAGTTACACGGAGATAAGATTAGAAAAATGCTTACTAAGCAAAACTACGGGTCACTTTTTTTTTGTGGACAGTAAAATCTTAATGCTATTCCTGTTTGAAGGTGATCCTTGCTTCTATAATACCAGCCGCTGACATTAAAATTCATGGAAATATTGAGCTGCAGAGTGCGGCAGCGGAGTGAGCATTATTAGCCCCACAGAGGGAATATTATTTATTTTACTTTTTGTTAAGAAAACAAAATCTCTGCTGGGGACCAGCACAAAAAAAAATAAAAATAATAAAAATAATAAAAATAATAATATAAAAAAAATATATATATTTTTTATTATTATTATTTAATTTTTTTTTAGTTTTTTATTTTTTTGGGGGTCTATTCTATGGATCAACTACTCTTTCTATAAAATTAAGCCTGTTCCTCTCAGGCTTTGGAGCTTCTGCTATCACCCTTCTGCTAAAAGTCGTGTTCTCCTGAATGTTTTTGAATATCTTCATATATGGTGAAGATTCACGTTAACCCTGTCCCTTCTGTGCTCAGAGCTGTATACTTGCTCTATATGATCTTCACCCTTCTCCTGTTTTCACAACCGGAATGCCTTTACTGTGTGTGGTGCCCAAAGCGTTAAATAAGTCACTAGCCTTATTTTTATATTGTTTTTTTTTTTCTATTTTATTTAAATTGTTCCAAAGTCTACGTTTTAGAGATCAAACAGCATGACTTGTCAGTAATGTTCACTTTCCCTTCTACAAAGACCGCTATCAGCAGAAAAATGCGTTATCTTAATGTTCTCAGATAAGATCCTTTGAAGTGGAGTAATGTCCATACGTGAGAGTGAATTGGCAACTTTATGACGGCTCCGATGAAATTTAAACATACGTGTGTGCGCGTGCACAGATCGATTCTATACGTGCCTATATTTCTATAGGCCTGTCGCTTTATTCGCCTTCCCGGGGTTTCCAGGTCACTTCTCTCTTTCTCTGGGCAGCGGATCTTTGTTTAACCGCAGCCGATCCACGGCCAGCGTATCCTTACTGAAGACTAGGAATAGCCAAGATGTAAAATTGGCCCCGGTGCTTTAAGGCCAGCGGCCGATAAATCATTACGCTTTGATAGCGTGTAACGGGATGTTAATGGTGGCCGCCAGGTGTTGGGTATTTGTCCTATGCGTCTAGCGCCCCTCCAGGGGTACCACGGGTTTTGAGCCACTAGCCACAAAATCCAAAATTTCCAATTAACCTCTTCCTTCATTGTGTGTTGTTTTTTTTATAAACCTACAAAAATATATGTTAAATGGTGACGTTTGTTCAAGAATTATAAATGGATCAGCATACGGGGGAACTTCCCAGGACAGTTTTACTGAGCACTCTATTGTCTGTGGGAATGGCTTTATGTACGACCAGAGCTAGCCACATTGTAACAACATAGGTAACCCCCACATCGCCACTAGACAGTTTTATATTTATTTATTTTCTTTCTCTTTCCTTTTTCCCCTTCCCTGTTTTTTAAATAACAAAAATGGACCAATGACCTTTTGTGGACTACAACTCCCATCACCATCCGCTGGAATGATGATGAAGATGGGTGTACTAGGGGTGTGAAAAGGGTGCTGTAGGTGTGAACAATTATAAAACCTATATTTTGCTTCATTAGCACAATGTTCTAATTTAGCCATTAATGTGTCTGCAATATATTGTCTTTTATCACATACAATGGCTCCGTGTGCAACGTACATGTATGCACCACTACATGGTAGGGGGTGTGGTGGCTTTTTAGAAAATCATTTAGTTTTTATTGATTTTACTATTTGTCTTGGAATGTATGGGGAATTATTAAATAGAATATATATTTTTTTTATTTTTGCACCTATTTCATGTGGTCGGATGCACAGTTTGCCTCAAATCCGGTATCTACGATTAGATCAGCTTGTCCTGAATAAATAATATATATATATATAATATTCCCTAGGTAAACTGTTTATAGGTGTCAACTAAATCAAATTATAGCAAAACCACTAAAATTGTCATGATCTCCCATGGGGAAAAAAAAACTTTCCCCGACCCCCGGTATCCAAAATGTTAAAACATTAAATTAAAATAAAATAAAAAATCGCCAGTTTGGTTATCTGCCATTATAACCCTAGTCGTGTCCCATAAACAAGATTAAATGTTTAAATTCTTTACACAACATTGTGTAATTCTAAATGGGCGAATATCCTTTATTTTTTTTAGATCTGGTTAGTAAATGAAAAGGCGTCTGGCGTTATTGTTGCTTGTATGTGCTGGCATCGCGAATCTGGGACTTTGAAATGCGCAGAATTCTTTAAATAGAATTAGAAAGCTAGACCGTAAAATGCTTAAAAAAAAAATCAATCAACCGAATTACCTGCTCGCATCCTATCAGGAAGCAGATTAGAAAGAGTCAGGCTTTTTTCCAACAACTGCTAAGTGCAGAGATGTACAGCGGAGACATTAACGCCGGTCCTCGAGGGAAATGATAAGGAAGTATAAAAAAATATAAAAAAAACAAGAAAAAAACCCTCCAAAAACATTATCTTTTACGTTTTCGGAATGGCTACCTCTTTTGTTGTCTTGTAATTATGAGCGATTCAGTTTAGATTATTGTAATTCTTTTTTATGACATTTTGTTTTATAAATATTACATTTTATTATTCGATTTTTTTTTTTTCCAGCTCCACAGTAGCCGTCCGAAAAAGATATATGCGTTTGAAAAAAAAAAATTTTTTTTAGTGCGTCTTCAGGCTTTTTTTTGCTGGAATACGCACTTTGCGGGAATTAAAGTGATTTAGAGAAACATTAAATAATAATGCCATTGAAATGCTGAGGTTATGCTTCAAAGATTTAAATGAGGCTTTTTTTTTTCCCCGAGTGTTTTCGCCATGCGGAGATGCCAAGTAATTTGGAAATTTGTCAAACATGCATTTTTTTTTTTTAAGGCCGTTACTACACGGTGCAAAAAGTCACATCATCGTTTCGTGGCAGACCTACCAATGGGACGTCTGTTTCCTCGGGGATAGGGCGATCTTATTAGAATTCTTTGTTTTATTAAAGGAATGTTGAATAAGATGTCTAAATATTTAGGATTTAGTTTGAATGGTTTTCAAGACAAGATCTTTAAACCATCTTCTGACGCCATCAGCAGGAGATAACCTTTGACCTTATATCAGGCCTATATCAGTAGGTGAATATTTTTCAATTTACATGTTATTTAGGATCAGAGAAACGCCACCACTAATGTCATCAATTTTACGTATACTTGACTCTGTTTTTTCCTTCACTCCTCACATCTTATCGCCCACCAAATCCCGTTGCCTTCACCTGTGAAACATCTCAGACAAATCAGTCCTTTCTTCACCCTAGACACAAAAATGCTCACTCACTATCATGTACTAGATTAGTATAAGTGTAATAACTGGTTCCCACTCTCTCATCTTTCATCCTCCCAGTCTATTCTGAATAACATCTTCTCCGAACTCATCTACTCAAACCATTGCTCCACATCAGGACATCCCCTCACGGACATGAGTGCCACCCTTTTTCATTTTGTTTTTGTAAAAACAAAGCCAGCTTTCCAATGAGCGCTGTGTACATTTCCCCCAGGGCCCACTATCAAAGAGGTAAACTGTAGGGGTTCTAAACGATTTCCTGGGATTCCAATCAGAACAGTGGTGCCAACCAAGAAGCATATTCCTTAGACATACCATAGTAACATACCAAGAAGACAGTAATGTCATTGTGGTGTTACGTTATGGTGCTGAGGATTTTGATGGGCCTTTTTATGGAAATAAATAGAATTGACAGAATCTTAACTCCCCGGCATCCATGTGTACTGGATAAAGAGAACATCAGTGCTAGGCGACACCTAAACACACTCACACACACACACACACCAGAACAGGACTAACAATGTATATTTTTTTCATTTTTCACACTGCTCATGTCTTTTGTGTTTTTGCCCCCTTGTATATCCTTCCCAGCCAGTCCTATGTGTATTTATGCCCACAGCCTGCCTCTCTCTTTGCCCCCAAAACAGCCTGCTTGTGGCATCTATGCCCCCAAAATAGACTACATGTGGCATCTCTGCCCCCAAACAGCCTCCCTGTGGCACCCCTGCCCCCAAACAGCCTCCCTGTGCCACCCCTGCCCCCAAACAGCCTCCCTGTGCCATGCCCCCCCAAATAAAATATCCATGCTATCACACGCATATCCATTCACTCATTCACAAATATTCATTCAATCATTCTTATACTCATTCACAGATACTCATTCATTCAGTCATTCAGATATTTATGCACTCATTCACAGATGTTCCTTCACTGCTTCACAGATGTTCATTCCCTCATTCCGATGAATTCACATTAATTCACTCATTCATTCACTCAATCTCATAGTCTCATTCATATACCCTTACCCGAACTGCAGATGTCTCTATGCCACAGCAGACTTCCTCAGGGGCCCTCTGCTTCCTTCTGTGTTACCCGCAGTGTGTTCCTCGCCCAGGGGAAGCAGATGGTCATGTGATGTATGTGACTCTGTTGGGTTCTTGCTTCCCCTTGGCAGTACAAGAGACGTTGCTTGCACAGTGTGCAAGCAACATACAGGTAAGTAGCGAGCCCCTGCGGAAGTGATTGTGGGGGTCGTGGCGGGCCTATTTGCAGTTGCGACCCCCATGACCGCGGTTGCTGCTGGCTCAAGGGGCAGTTGCTATTTTTGTCTTGCATTAAAGACGGCCCTGGCAGCCGCATCGGCCACAAATAGGCCCAATCAGTCCAGCCCTAACTTGGCCCCTACGTTAATCCGGCCCTGGTTTCCACCAACATTTGCCCTTGTCAATGTTTTTTTATGTCATTATCGGTGGTAAGAATTGGACAACCCGTTTTGCTCTATCTGGCGATCAAATAAAAGCACTCTATACAACTGTGAGAGATAAAACAAGAATACATTACAACGAGGATGGTACTGGTACATTTTGCTGATCGGCCTAGAAGGGTCAAAGGTTATAGTTATAAGTATTTTTTGTTTTGGCAACCAATAAGCCATTAAAGAAAAAGAGAGAGAGAGTGATATCAACCCCCCCCCCCTCGGCATTCAACCCTAATAAAGTAATAAATATATCAATGGTAAAAAAATTACATTTTCCAAAACAGACGACCTTCATGACTATCATCTCTTAAAAGAGCTTTTAAAAATAACGCGCCTTTTGCTTTTCATATAATACGGGATATTTGACAGCTCTATTTTTGATTATAAAAGCGTTTTGTGTCTCTTCAATAGGTGACAGGAATTAACCTTTTTTTTATTGGCATCTTTTTGTTTGAGAACGTATGCTTCAGCTTAAGCAGTTGTATGGTAAGGTGGCATCTGACCCTTCATTCTGAGAGGGTTCAATAAAGCTAGATACAATGTAACGAGAACTGGTAGGGGTTCAGGACTTCACAATATCTCCGCATACAGTAGAACTGGTGGCCCTTTAGGAACATCTCCCAGTAGGTGGAAAGATACAGCCTCTTTTGACGCATGGAGACATCTTGGTCCTATGCTAAATGAATACATGAAGACATGCAGGGCATATTATAAGGAATACTTGAATTATACCCTTTAACTGGCCACGACATTCACCAATTTTGCAATTTAAACGTTTTATCTGAAGTTAGAGTTTGCTCTCCACACCTACGTATTGCGTGAATATGTAGAGAAGTAATTATTAGCTAAGAAAGGACAGATAAGGGCGGCAAGAAGAAAGGCATTTTATGTCAGCTGTTCCAGGGCAGATATATCCCAACCATGCGCTATCTGAGCACAGGGCAAGTGGAACATTTACCAGTGTGATGTATGCAATAAGATGACTCCGATTATTTCTGCTATATCATCATAGATTGGACAGTCACTTCTATATAACCCATTAAAACAGCTGGTCAGGAACCCCAGACAAGGGATAAAACATATTCTGGTTTTTAACATTCTGTTGTTACAGGTAGAAGCTATAGAGGTGGTAAAATCCTGCCCCAAGCCACCACACGCGTCCTCCGAGGAACTTCAGGGTGGTCCTCAGGAAGATACAATGTGGCACAGATGGCTATACTTATTGATAACCATTGTGAGACGATTTTTTGAATGTGGAGTAATCACCATAGCAACAACTTTCAATATAAATACATTTAATTCATTTTTTGTGTGTAAATGACATTAAGCGGATTTATGAAGGTGTTTTGTCTATGGTAGACCCCTTTAATGGGACATTTGTCTGGGCAGACAGAGATGAGTGCTGTCAACGGCATTAATGTAATTGGAGTAATCACTTCAGTAATCTTTGGAATGCTCCTGTTGATTGTTCTACTTTTACCAGGTTAAATCATTATAACTCCTTATGTACGACGCGCAAGGTTAGAGACGGGCTTCTTAACTCTTTTAACCTATTAAGAACCTAGACTTCCCTGCCCTGGATCATTCGTGGTCATTGGCTCATATTCTCAGTAATTTTACACGTTCGCTTGTGTGTCAGACCCTATAATACAGACACAAAGCTGGGGCAATAATTAAACCCGCAACGTGAAACCCACAATTACTACGCGGTACGCAGAAGACTTGATGTTAAAGTCTCTCCTGACCCACAATGATTATATATATAAAAAATGTTTATTGGTGTCTTCTTTCTTTTGTGTGTATATATATATACCGGTATAGATAGATACATATGGAGTGTTATATATGTGACATGTTCCTGCTTGGTTCCATTATTTCGGTTGCTGTGATAATTAGAACACTTTTCAAATATTGCATCATAATTGTTCTTTATAATTAACAGAAATTTGCAATATATATACACAGAATCGATACTCCTCTACATCTGATGAGTCTTTTGAAAATATTGTGGAAAATATGTGTGAGTGTGTATATATATAAATATATATAACATACATATATATACACGCTGTTTATTTAATTTTATCAGCATTGGGTTTTTTTTCTCTTTACATTTTGTCTTAACGGCCTCTGTGATGCCTGGTGATAAATATCACGCTGGTGTGTCTGTAGTACACCTGTTTAAATACCCCCAGACACCCCCTTTATCAACTCATTCATTCTGTACTTGTGTTCCATTTGTCAAATTTGTCCTTTTCACCTGCTATGGCTTTTGTCCCTCCTAAGGTATGTGCTGACAACAGAAAGATTCTCAAACCTTTTCCAAGGGCAATTGAGGTCACCTGTTCATAGTGCAGCTGACGTTATCTCACAAAACCCCCCCCCCCCGTGTATACACACAAAATCCCCGTTTTGGGAGAAAGGATAATGATTCGTGCCATGATTAAGGTCTCATTTAACTCAAAATGTTCACTATTCAATATATTTCACTGCAGTAGTTCACAGTGCTGTAGTTGCTTTACCGAGAGGGTCGTTTACATGGATAAGCCTCCCAGCAGAAGTGGTAGAGACTAATACAGTGAGGGAATTTAAACATGTGTATGGAGTAGGCATATGGCTCCTGAATCTAAGACTAGGCCAAGGCCTGATTAAAGTTTGAGTCTTTACAGCAAGAGAAACGGCCGACTAGATGGGGAGAACGGATCTGATCCGCCGTCTGAATCTATGTTTCTGTTTATAACGCACAGCTTTGTGAATACGCTTTTGCACGCCATCTCACTTTTCATTTCTTTTTCCCGTGTGCATTCAGATGATAAAGGAAATAAACTACAACTGAGCGGAAGAAGGGGCTCGGAGATGAAGTACTTGCTGTAAGAGTAAGTGTAGCGCGGTGTGACTCGGTTCACCAGAGCCTCTGACTTCGTGAAACTGGAGCGTCTTGACATCCTCTTGTAGTCTCCATAGTTTTTTTCCCCCCGGTCATAAATAATATCACAGATCAAGAGAGCAATAAGGAAATGAAACTATGCACCTTCAAAAAAGCTTTCGTGGACTTCAAGGACTAAAGAAATTAGCATGATGAGCATTTATTATTATTTATTATTATTATTATAATTAATTTATTATTTGGATTGCAGGGGAAGGAATTACTTCTAGGGGACAGTATGGCAGAGGAATACGTTGTAGACTCTGCTGGCACTAATTATTCAAAAGAAGCTAAAGTAAAACGCTACACCTAAACAACGAGGAAGGAGCAGGCACCTAAAGTGGGCAGTCGGCGGTGTGAGTCAGGAGCAGGCACCGGTTTTGCTCGCTTGCTCCTGGCGATTATATTGCCCCGTCCAAGAGTTAGATCGTTACCTGCAAAAAGTGGGGTGCAAAACATGTGCATGTGACGTGCAAATGGCCACGGAAATCAAGCCACAGAAACCTGATTATTTTTATATTTTGGCGGAAAAGTGCTACTTTCTGTGTTTTTTTTGGTATGCCAACTATATAACTTCAGCAAAGAAACAGAAGAATTTAAATAGATAATTTACATAGCAATTACAACCCTTTATGCTTCATCATGGTAATTTTAAACATTTAATTACAGAAGACACCGGGGCTTATTAGTTCTTTTTACCCGCCACTTATTAAAATATAAATTCTTGCTCAGCACACAAAATAAAAAAACAAAACAAAAATGTTTATATAAATATTGCATGGTGTGCAATGATGAGACTCTAAAGATTTAATTAGCAGTCCTATGTTCCGCTGTAATTCACTTGATCAGACTTTAATAAATGTTTAATGTACTTACAATTTCATTATGAACTGGAAATAACAGTCTGCAAAAAACAATTTCAAATTTTAAATTCTGTGCGCACAAACATTTTAAGGTGTAAAGGTGTAAAAATGTCAAAGTCTGATTTTTTAAAAGGTAACGCCATTGCTAGATGTCTGAGATTGAGGACGCCGGGCTGACAAATCCATAGTCGCCAATCAGTCACAATTCCAAACCAACGTCTTTAATTACGAAGCGATCAATTCTGTTTCTCTTAGGTTTTTCTACCGAAAACAACAAATCAGGGCTTTGAGTAAACAGAGTCCTGTTGGACGATTTCACAGGAAATGCGAGATGTCATGAGATATTCCCACGAATGATTTTTGGGTCAATATTTCTCCAAAGTAGAATACTAGGTATGGCTAATCATAGCGTATATTAGTTACCAACTCATATAATATATGAAGAATCTATCAATGAGCCAGTGTTCTAAATTAAAACACTGGGTAAGCCAATGGGACGTGGAAAAGGCAGACCTTTACTGAATAGTCAGCGGGGAACTGTTCAGGGTACATCAGGTGTAAACATGGATATCGCCATATTGGTCCCAGAGAAGAAGTTTGTAGTATCCCGGACACTCAATTGCGAAGTTGAATGAATGAATGGATAGTTTAAAAGAAGTTTACTTCTGCTTCTGATTGTCGGTGATACAATATTATTTGTGTTTCAGAAAAGTGTAGCTAGCCATGGTTACCTATTGCGTAATATCCCTTAATTCCCTCTAGATTGTAAGCTTGTTTGATCAGGGCCTGTTGTCTCTGTAAGTCAAATTGTAAGGTTACATACTACTTGTTATGTCCTGTCTACCCCTTGTACAGCGCTACGGAATGTGATGGTTCTATATAAAAGAATTAATAATAATAGTGAGAAACAAGGCCCCACAACAGTCTGACTCTCCCCGATGGACGTGAAGGGTCTTTGCTTATGTCCTTTTGGATGAACGACAATACCCACAGACATAATTCACCTAATTCAACTTCAAATTGTCACGATATTGGACATCTAACTTCTTTCATGAAAACCTCTTGCGTTCTTCCCATGTCTCCAAGCATAAACCTGTTTTGACTTCACATACGATAAAAATGATCTATAAGTGCATTATAGTACAACTCTTTTAATTAAAGAAAATGTAGTCTGATACATTTCACAATTTAAAGAGTAGCTCCACTACAGATGGGATAATCTGGATTGTACTATTGAACCATAATGAGGGCAGTACTATCGAAGGTCACCATCAAAGACTGGTTCAAGAAGGCATGTCTATGTTTAGATTCGTATATTGATTATCTTGTAAGTAAACGAATAATACATCATGCATTTTAACCCCTTCCGGACCGGCGTTTGCATACTGCGTCTTCACTTGAAGACCGCAGTATTTTTTAAATATTTAAATTCCGTGATCGTGATTCGCTGAAAAGCGATCACGTGCACGGAATTGAGGGGGGGTGGCTGCTACTGATCGCTGGAACACCCAGCGGTCAGTAGCAGCCGCCCCTCGCGATCCCAGCGTTCAAAGCGACGCTGGATCGCGTAAAAGCGGTGACGTACCTGGTACGTCCCGGTCTGCCGGTGACCCGTGACCCGGAAGTACCAGGTACGTCCCGGTCTTTAAAGGGTTAAAGGGCATTGACATCTTAAGGATTTTTAGTTAAGGAGCTGCTTGTGATTGATGCCCCAAATGTATTTAAATATTTATATGGCACCATATGTGTTTTTGGTAATAAAGTAGACAGAACTCATTGGTAATATAGAAAAAAACCACAACACGGTTTCTGGACAGTGTAGGCATTGGTTTCAAAATCACAGCCGGACTTTTAATAATCCAAAAACAATAAGAAGGTCATAGGGGCCACAATATAGACATTGGAGACACAATAAATAGTAAATCAAGGTCATCAAACAGGAGAGGATTTATAGATCTTCCATGAAACTATCAGATGTAATTTCACAGTCAAACTAAAACAGCAATGATACTTGGAATTCTAAGAAACTCTATTCCCAACTTGTGGAATCTTAAATGTTTAATGTTATGATGTCTGGTAGGGTCTCATTGAAAGAAAGTGATGTTCCTTGGGTGGTTCTCCTAAGGAACCAGGTCATCAACCTGGAATGACCCTGCTGGAAATGAACCGTGACTCCACAATGTATATCCTACAACATTCTCCAAAATGCATACTACAGTAAGATGTATTGGAACATTCCAAATGACCACAATAACCAAGAGTTGTATCAAGACCTCATAGGACGCAATAAGCCTGGTGGTCTACACTCTGTAAGGCTGAGACTGTAACAACTTGTAGTTGGCACTCAGTTTTGATACAGAGGATTTGGGTAAAAAGCATTAAAGTGTCCAAAGTACCCAGAGTGTTACAGAAAAAAAAAATCCTGAAAACCTGTACTCTTCTAGATAAATATGTTTTCTAGCATTAACCTTTACAACACTTTAAGAGCATGAGAAAAAAAAATTACATGAATGTGCGAACTAGTGTTTCTTTTAATCATCTAAGACCTGTTAATAAAAATGTAAATAAAGGTCAAAGGATCGGTGCATTCGATTCAATAAATATTCACCTTCAAAGGCTTTCGTAAAGTTAGCCATCTTGCGATGGAACTTGTTAAACCCAATAGCGGTTACAGTTTTGCAAGCGGAACACTAACCCTGATTAAACAATGGCTAGCAGCAAGTGAAACATCTTATTAAGGAGCGTTCTTATCGTGTAAAAGAAAAAAACAATATGGCCAAAACTATTGGAAAGTTAACCAAAAAAACCTCATTATTTATTTCGTAGGACGTATTTTTTTTTTTGGTTAATCTTTAAACTGAAACGCTAATTACAAGAATTAAAATCAGCCGTGCGAGTCAGCCGGTCACGCCACTCAAGTGGGAGGAAAATCTACCATGGTCAGGTTCAAGATCAAATAATTTCTATTTTAGTTTAAGTGTAAAAATTTTTAGCGGTGAATTTTAATTTTAAGGTCTCTATAGGTGGAGGGCACCTTCACGGGGTTAAAAAGGTATACTTCCCCAATAGCCATACCTGGGAACTACACGGAACCCTATCTTTTTTTTTTTTTCCTTTCTTTTCTTGAATATTTCTTTTCTTGAATATTTCTTTTCTTGTCACGAAGAAAAGATAATTCTAGCAGAACCACAGAAGTCACAATTTGTTTATAAATGCCTTTTAAAGGCACTTTTTCATTTCACCAAAACTCCAAGGATGTTGATGATTTAGTATCATTATTCTCCTTTCTTTGGTCTCCATATTCGATAAACAAAAGCCTCCCTTCAAAAGAATATAAGTTGGCATTACTTATCTAAACCAGGATAACATTTTTCACAAATGCTTTCCAATGTTTTGAAATGAGATCCCAATTCATTCTCTTTAGAAACGTTGCAGGTGCAAATGTTCATTTAGATTACGTTTCTTTACAGCCGTGATAAAAAAAAGGCATTATCATTGAGGCTTTGTACTTCTCACTTGGGCTCTTATAATTATTTTTTTTTTTTTTGTGTGAAAATTTGTCAGCAGTGACTTTTCCCACATTTCAGGAGTCGGAGACCTTTGTGCGTATAACCTATTAACCTATTTAATGACGGCGTTTCTTTCAGCTTACTTTTTTTTTGTGGGACACCTTATCTCGTGTCATTAACAGACTGAGATAGAGGTGGAAAAAAAAAAAGGTGCAAACGGTGTACAGACCAATCCAAAGGCCTAATATACGTAAAATATACTTTTTGGATCTGTCACTTTCCCAAGCGCTACATTTTATAATTCTGTGGACTTAATAAACTATGCTATTGAATTTTTAGCTCACAGCCATAATGATAGAAAATCAGCATCATTATTTTGGTAGTGTGAGCGGCCATTTTCTCTGATAGCTATTCCACTTCCTGTTTGGTGGATGCTGATCGGTTCCAGTGACCTTAGAAGAGGAAATGAGGTGCATAGGCCTGTTTGCTATACATGTTTTGCACCACACAGCTGATCTGAGTTTAAATGGGCCCTGACTTTTAAATCTTATGCCCCAAAACCAAAGATTAAAAAAGGTGTTGTGTCACAATTTACCATCATAGCTTCTACGCCGCTCCTGGAGGGTCTCCTTCGACGTCTCGATGAGCCTCGCGTACACGAGGGGTGGGGTTAATTGCCCCCTGAATCAGCCCGTGTGACCCAGAGATGCCTCGTTTTCGGCTCTGTCGGCCTATATGATCTCAGGGCTTTCAGTTTACTGTTGCCCTTGGTTGGGGTAACACTCCTGGGTCGTCCCTGCATTGCGTCGATGGAGATAGAGATATTTTGGTTCTGAAGCAGCCGCGTTCTGACTTCGGCTTTCCTCCAGCGATTCTGCTCGGCTTGCGTTTTTAGCTCCTAAAGCATGTCTAATTTGGCTTAGATGGAGTTTTTCAGATGCACAATAATCCTTAAATAATATTACTAAAATCTCCATAGCTGTCACACTCTCTAAAAAACATAATATTCTACAGATTTATTTGAAAAAGCAGTTCTGGAGCAAAAAAGTGGAGCAATCAGCAGGAACATCTCTTTGGTCGCTATGGCAATTACACCACTTTTTTGAACCAAAATCCCCCATTGTTATACATGAGCCTCAAATTATTTAACAGTTTCAGTTGATTAATTGCTCTAATTGTGAGAAATAGAAACAGATCAGACATTTATTTAGATGTTGCTGTTGCATTGTGCAAAGGGGAGTTATTGTGAAGACAGATTAACCCTTTCAAGACCGGGACGTACCTGGTACTTCCGGGCTTTGAACGCTGGGATCGCGAGGGGCGGCTGCTACTGACCGCTGGGTGTTCCCAGCGATCGGTAGCAGCCACCCCCCCCCAATTCTGTGCACGTGATCGCTTTTCAGCGAATCACGGAATTTAAATATTTAAAAACATACTGCGGTCTTCAAGTGAAGACGCAGTATGAAAACGCCGGTCCGGAAGGGGTTAAAGTTCTTTGTCTCTTACTTTATGGGTTAATAGCTTTTCTGTGATACATTGAAGAGTATAGATTTGAGGGAAGGCACTGCTACTTTGTTGCACTGTGGAAGACTTTAATTAACCCAACAAAGGGCTCATATTTAAGATCCTTGGCTCTTAAATTAATTATAGTTTTCCTTTAATCCATCCTTGAAGGCTTCTGCCAAATGTTTAGGTTTGGATCACTTGAGATACGGATCAATCCATTGAGCTGCATTATTCGCAAGAACGGTGATTGTACAGTTTGTGAAGAAAGTTTAAGGGATAAACACCGCTTTTTAATGAACTGCGCTACTACAGTGGGAAATTACAATTATTTTTATAAATAATAAATACGCTCAACTCTACCGCATAATTTGATTGGTGCTGATTTATTGCGCTCACGATTGCCTAACCTTAAAAAGAATCAACTGTTTAACACAGACATGATGGATTACCTGTTGATATGTTCAAGAGGTCTGTCCAGGTCTGAGATTAGTATGTTTACACACGAAGAAGGGGCCTCTGAGATCTCGACATTACATGACTTTACACCTGGTTCTCTGTCAGTGTTGGCCGCTTCAAGATATCAGAGACCTAGACCAAGGCGCCAATATTTATATCTATCTGAGCCTATTTGGCGGGGGGGTTACCTACAGAAATAAAACTGGAACACGGAACTAGGTATTTCACAAGAGCACAGGCATAAAAACTTTAATATGTTAATATTAATCACCATATTCATAAACATTCTTTTTCCAAAGAGTCCCAAGAACACTTCTGGAAGAGGTCTTCTTGCTTAATCCTTGCATCGAGGGTAAGACTGATTTTCACGTTTTATGTTAGATTGGATGCCACTGATTTGTTTCTGATTTCCATGTCAAGTAGACAACCCATTTCTTTCTTAGGGACGGTCTGGAAAGGGTAGCTTGTATCAATCCCCAGCACATATCAACCGGAGGGGAACTGGCAGCAAAGACTCGTTGGGCACAATGCAAGAAAAGTTTTTGACGTTTTTGCCCCTGCAAACTCGAATTTTTTTGCCAACTCACAAAGACTCGTGCTTTAGTGAATAGACCCTTATGTATTCCTTGTATAGTTGCCATTCAAGGTTTTTATGGTTACTGTAATTAGATACTACTAACTTTCGAGTGTTGAGTTTTTTGAGGATATCTGAACACTTGCTGGAACTTGTTGAGAGGTGCTCAACTTTTGATGTGCTCTTTAGTAAATACTAATCAACACACCGCAGAAAAAGAGGAGAAACGATGTAAAGTTACTGAGTAAATACTCATAGATGCACTTAGAAGATGAGATACTATACAGCTCCATACATATCTTACAACTGCAACGGGAACAAAGTCCTTCAGTCTAACAGGTGATCCTCGTGGGTGGGTCAATGCCAGATTCTAAACACAGCTTGCATTTATGTAGAATTTATTAATATTTTATACAATATTGGTTAAAAGCGTTACAACCCCCCCCCCCCAGTAGTTTTGGCCGAAAGAAAAGTAGTCAAAACCAGTGATCTGAGAGAAGTTGAAAGCAAGCTGACGTGTGTATGTACAATAAAACAAAATCAATCATTGGTAATATGACCATCATTGTGTACTTAAATTAAGCAATCCTAACTGAAAGAAATGTAAACATTCCATCTCCTCTGTTCTTTAAATGGGGTGATTTATGTCACCTTAGACAAACACCACTTGCAAATCTGATACATTTTTCTTACAATGAAAACAGGAATAGCGATCGGATGTGCGCTCCATGCATTGAACGCCAAATCGAATAATTTGTAGTTGTCAGGGTCAATTAGCTCATCGGTGAGATTGAATGATGTTGAAACCATAAACAACGTCACATTCTTTTCTACGTATTAAAATTATTCTCAGAGTAGACAGTTCCCGGAGCACTTACTCGGAGGAGAGAGAATTTAACCCTTTGAGAACTACTTTTGACTGCTTCCCTTTCTGGTAAGAAATGCCAATATGAAAAAAAATATTATTATTCACTGGTTTATATAGCGGCATCGTATGCCGCAGTGCTGTACAATGGGTAAACCGGACATAATAAAAAGTGCATAACATAACAATTTAAGCTCAACCCAACTCCTTATTTCAGATGTGTACTAAATTATTAAATTATTCCAGATCCACCATATTTTCACCTTTTTGTTTGGAGGAGAAACTATCCAAAAGAAGTTATTTTTTTTATTTTTTTTTTACTGTCAAAACTCAGCATGGTGTGTTTTACTTTAATGGTATAATATTTAAGCTTGTTTTCTTTTGGCTCGCCTGGTCGTCTGAAGCAAGATGCACACAAGCCTGGCCTGGAATCAGACATTTGCTCTGAAGGCCTGATTTGTTGACTTATGACATCATACCTGTCACGGTTCTAGGATCCTATAGAAATGCATGGACTCTCTGTCTGATGCTGTCAAGGAAGAAGCAGAATTTATAGGCAAAGAGTTTACAATTATACACCCGCAGTATACCCTGCAAGACAATAAAGTGGATTTATATTAAGTGTCCTATTGTTTATTAGTACTCTTGGTGTCTTAGACAGGGTCGGAGGTCTCATATATATATATATATATATATATATGTATATATATATAAGCAAATGTATTCAAAAGAAAGTCTTACTTGTCTTGAAAAAGCTCCCCTCCTTAAGAGGTTAATACATATATTGCTTATTTTAATCATTCAACAACCCCGCAAGGTTTATATAATTGAAAAGCGCAGGATTTGTGACAGATCATCTTTAAGTTCTAATAGTATTTTTACAGACGGCGGACAAAATAATGATCTGCTTCACTTTTCTATTAAAAATATACTTTATTATCATTAGATGGCGGAGTTACTTGAAACAGCCAAGTGTAAATAAAGAGCAATGCAGCGTTTGTTTATCCTCTAATAAGTTTGATTTCTTCCAATATGTAAAATCAGCATAAACATTATAAAAAAATTCAAAGCCGAGATTGCGTCTCTTTGTAACGCAAGGAAAGCAGTTTATTTCTAGGACATGCAACCAAGAAAGTTTAAATCCAAGACAAATCGCTTTATCCAGCTGAGCTTCAGACGCTACAATTCTATTACAATTGCTACCGGTTCGAGACGGGAAACAATCCTCACCTTATTGTGTACTCTCGGCATATAAAAATGTCTTCATCGATGTAATTTCATCTTTATTCCGATACAAACTGTGCCCCTCGCATGATTTCTCTTGTTCCTTCATCCTGAGCAATTTTTGAAACTGTAGAATTTTTGCATTTGCTTGCACAATCCCACATATAGTCAATACCCCTCTTTACTGTATATCGATGGAAATGAGCAGGTACCAGGTAGGACCGGTCCTTGCCTAGGCTACCGCCCGAGGTGCCTGAATCATGGGGGCTGCAGGCAGTGGCTTTTTCTTCCTAGGGAGACACGTCCGGAGCGTCAGTGATCCTTTGTTTGTAGAGGGTAGATCTTACCTCCGCATGGTCCCTTCTTTATAAGTTCTCAGAATGCGTATAAGTGTATCTCAGGGTTCTACAGCACCCTAAAAGACGTAATGATGGCAGCGAGACAAAGCAGAACATTCATTTATGAATGAAATAATGTATAATGTAAGATGGAGTCAAAAATGAGTTAGGGGTGCCATAGAGTATTCTTGCCTGGGGTGCCATTTGGTTTGGTACCAGGCCAAGTGATTTAGGAGTTTCACCAAAGTTCGCATTGACTTAAGATTCTTGTTTGTCTGCTGCTATGCAATGTATACTAATATACATACTAATGTATACTAATGCCTGAAACACACTGAAGGTTATAGAAGGAAAAAACCCAATGATTTCCTTTAAATACAATCCTTTTGGGTGTCATCCTAGAGGAACATTGTGTATTTTAGATACCCTATTTTTGGAATAGATATCCTACTTGTGTATATAAGTAGGGTAGAGGTCTTCAAGAAGTTCTCTCCACTTACGTTATACTTAAAGGTAGGTCTGTTGGAGAAGTTATTGCTAGAACAACGAGGAACGCTTGGATCTCTTCATGCTCAGAGGGAAGTTATTTGGTCGAATTAATCATCTACATAATTAGCGATGGCAGAAAAGAGCCAATTGCCAAATTTTGTTTTTTTTCTACTTATTAATTCTGTAAAATACTTTTTTTGCACATTTTTCTTTACTGTGTTTGCCCTTTTTTATTACTTCCACCGGCAGTCCATACCGAGTATCTATTACCTTCTCTTTAGAGTAGAATTTCCTCAAATTACCCTTCAATCTTCTAAGCGGTAACTTTAACTCATGCGCTCTGGTTTCAGTACTCCTCTTGTTTTGCTAGTAAGAAGCCACACTATTTTTGTGACCCTTCTTTGAATTGTCTCTGAATTATTTATGTCTTTGCGAAGCTAAGGTCTCCAGAAATGGGCAAACTCTAAATGAGGTCTCTCCGATGACCTGTAAAGCATCATTATACCTCTTCCTATACCACCTAGAGTCCTACAGGCTTTTCCACCGACTTCCACTCTGAAGTCCATTCATTCTTTAATGTATTATTTTAAACTTAAATCTTTAGGTCTCCAACCCTAGACCATCTCATTATTTTCCTTAGATCATTTGTCATTTGATTTACCCCCTTGTGGAATGTCAGCCCTGTGAAAAATCTTGGTGTCACCTGGTTAACAAAAGGTATAAAGAACGTAAACAGAACGGCAGAAGAAAGCAGAAGTGTGGGGTTTCCCATGCTAGTGTTTACAATATTTGGAAGAAGTTGATCAAAAGTGACGTTCGTACAATATTTGCTCTTAAGGATTTAGGTCTGACCCTGCAGAACCAGCAAAACAAGGAGACTTTTAGGAGATAAAAATATCTACGCTATTCCTTGGAGGTGTAAAAGGCTCACTTTGGGTTGTTCTACAATGGTCCAAGCAGTTGACTTATGACAACGTTCTTCACGATACAAAAATTCACTTCCACAAAACAACTTCTTCTTCTTAAGTCATAAAAGCAGGATTTTGTGTGCAAAATCTTTTTATAAGAAATTTTTGCTCTTATTGTAACAGTTTTTAGTAGAACTAAATTAATTTATTAAACTTACCTCTAGTTTGGGCTTTTGTTTGGTCTTCAATGTCGTTGCTTGGGAGGTATTTGGTTGAAAAATGTAGATCTGATGCAAAACATGGAAGAATAAGCATTTTATTACGTTTCTCTCCTTTCTCCTCACTCCACCCTTACCAGGACGGCATGAACCAATTAACCAACAAGCAGAAGCTTAACATTCGGGGAGAGATAACTTAAAATGAGGAGGAATAACTATGCAGATCCTGAGAATAGGAAGTTTAGATGGCTGCTCCCCTGGAATACATATAAAGTGGATTTTTATATTGCAAATTGTGGATATAAAGCTGATGAAAAGCTGCGAGGTTACTCCATAGAAATATCGAATTTGACAGCAGATAAGAACCATTTAGTCCTCCTAATCTGCCCGTTTTCCCTGATGTCCTGCGGAATTCATCATCACCGAGGGAATTAATGAGACTGCGGTGATGTGAAGGCGCGCTCCATATTAAAGTCAGATCTGCCTTTCAGCTTCTTAGGGAGATTTCCGAGACCTGGTGTTTGGTATAATGCAGATATTTGAAAAGGTAGTTTGTTCGTGTACGACGGCTCTGGGAAATACGGATAGAACCGCGTATCTTTTGCGTATGAAAAGCCGTATTTAATACAGTAGCGCCAAATACAATGTAACATATCAGGGCCCACGTCAACTGATAAATACCGTTAGAACACTATCCCCAAGAACTGTTCCAAGAATCATTTCGTTACTGTATCCTTTTCAGATCTGTACAATTAGAGCCCTTCTGAATAAATGGAAGCGGCAGAGAATGATGGGGAAAATATGTTCTCAAGAACTCGCTAAAATATATTAAATTCTCTTTAGCTGATTTATGAATCACTCACTCCGAGAAAAAATCTTCCAAATAACAAGGGGGTTCATGAAGCAACAAGGGACTAGACACGTGCCTACTCTCTTAGATTCCTTGTGACAGTCCTAACTAGAATCCAGAACACAAAATAGAGTTCTAGACATCCATGGTCCAAATTACAATAACTGAGGGCAAGAGATTCGTTTTTATTATTTTGTATGATATTATGTTGTTCTGCCTCATTGGGTGGAATCTTTATTGGGTTTTTTTTTTCAATGCTAAAAATTCTTGAACTTTTACAAACCTTCTCCTTGGAGATAAATGTTGTGAAGATAATGCTGTGTTTTTACCACAGGATAAAAAGGACCCACAACTGTCAAATTCGCCATCCAGCCATAACAGTGAAATTAAGGAGTAAGTATAAAAAGAAAGGGTGTATTGGCATTTTGTGAATGATTTGAGATTTTGGTGAGCACAATGTCAAGCAGCAGTTGTAAAGCCAACAAAAATAGTTATATATTCTAGAAATCACTTCTAGTATGTTGTTCAGCTACGTATTTACTCATAACACACATTTCATACAAAGAAGAACTACAAGACTGATAAAAGGAATTAAACAGCGCATTTCTGCACTGCCAACAAGTATTATTTATATTTAGTCTGCCTTTTGGCCGTAACAAGATGTTCACCTACACAGTATTTAACATTAAGGGTAATCCAGTTATAGGAAGAAGTAGTGAGAAATGTTCTTTGTTTCTACAGCCAACAGAAAATGTTTCAGATTAAACCTGAATAAGGGACCCCTGAGGCCTTCAAAAGCCCCTATGTAAGGAATATATACCGGGGATCCCATCACACTGTATGACCATATATTGCTTAATGGGACTGCACTGCATTTTAACCCACCAAGCCTTTTATTTTTATTGTACGTGTTACATAATGCATGGGATAGGGATGTGGCTTCTAAACCTAAGACCAGACCAAGGCTTTAAGTTTACAGACCGAGGGCAGACTAGATCGTCTTATCTGCCGTCCAACTCTATGTTTTTGTAACTCATGTCATTTAATTACCCTTTGTCACTAAGTCCTCTTCATTCTCTTGCTTGCAATCATCAAAAAAAAGGCCTACACATCAGGCAGTTCCTCAGCCTGCGACTCACTAAGTATTAATCATCGTGGGGGTAAAACAGAAAGTGTTAAAGGTCCTTAGCCAAACACAAAATATACAAAACACTATTTGTATTGGTTTACACCGGGTGTCATGTGAACACAGAGAGCATCAATTACTTAGTAAAAAGATACGTCCACGAGGGAAAAGAAGAAAGCGAAGAAAGCCTCCCTCCTGTTATACGCCGTATCTCACACAGTATCCAGCACGGCCACCTGCCACTGTACTCGCAGGGAATCAGAGGGGCATACGCCCCATCTGCCGTGCCCTGTGACTTTTCCCTCTCTGTCCAAGTGATGTTAATGTTTATAACCACATTCTATAGTTAATCGTAGAAGTTTATAAATTTCCAGGTTAAAGGAAGATAGAATGGAATTGAAAAAGTCGTATTAAAGATCCTTATGGCTGCTTCTATAGATCTTAACTATAAACAGAGACGTATTTACCCCTAGCGCTGGCCTAGGCCTGTCCCAGGGCAACCCAGCTGCCCATTCCGCGTTCTTCATCCTCCATTGTAGATATGACCTCATATCCTGGCACTCCCTGTCCTAAAGGGGCACAGATATGACATCATATCCTGGCACTCCATGTCCTAAAGGTGCCCATTGCTTGGCCATTAACTTAATTAAGAATAAATGGTCTTCTGTTGCAAAATCAAAGTAATGTCTTCCTGTTCCCTGATTTTTTGCCTTTATTTATTTCCCCCAAAAAAATCTCTCTCTATATTTCTAATAACGTATCATCTTTTCGTTTCTACTTACGTTTCTCCTTCATTATTCTTTCATCTATTTTTAAGAAATATCCTTGCGTTTCCTCCCATTGCTTTTCAATACCTTCCAAATCTTGCTGTTACATATATTTATAATAATATCTCACTAAATGATTTAATAATATATATTTTTATTATTTTATCAAATAATATTTAATATGTTGATTATTGTTTGCACTGTATGCTGGCATTCTATACGTAAAATGTTATGCATCCAGTTATGTATTTTTAGGAGCCCCCCAAGGGTTCTCTCTTGGGGTTCAGATATAATAAAGAACTTGGATGTCATTGGAGTTACCTTTGTATTTAATTAATTAATCACACGGGCTAATATTTTGTGCTTATAAAAAAAAAAAAAACTTTCTAGTAAGCAATGCTGTCCCCTCTGACACCAGGGCAGTAAAATAAACCCCAGAGAAGTATTTATAGCTCAGTCTGACAGCGTGATAAAATATTTCATGGTTGCTATAAAATATTTCACTTAATGGTTATGCAATACAGTGCAAAAAATGCAAAAAAAAATAAAAAAATGCTTGCACAGATGTTTTTTTGGATTCCGAAGAAAAAGTACAATAGCTTAGAACGATGAGTACTTTCAGAAGATAAGAGTGTCCTGTGAGACGTGTATGGCGGAAGATAATGGTTTCTATGTAAGTGAGTTCTGTTCTTGCAAATTTCACATATTAGTCCGCGCTGATAATCCAAGCCGAGCCAACTGAGCCGCGGAGATAAGCAAGTCAAAAGATCTTTAAAAAATCATTGTCGGGTGACTTCAACTTAATGCCGGATGATGGGAGTTTTTATGATAAGTTTAATGCCACATTTAGCCTAAAAAAATATAAAAACTGTGGAATCTCCATAGAAAGATTTTAATTAGGTCAAAAATAAGGTAATGCCTCCTGCTTTGGACGGACAGTCCCTATTTGGGACCCAGATCCTTTCGCCCTTCTTTCTTTCTTTGATGTCCTTTTTCTTTTTTTCAGAATCTTTGCTCTTAAAAGCTCAGTCGGGGTGAGCAATTCCCTGTGAGTGACCCAGCACCCTGGTGGCTGTAAGTGGAATTACAAGTAACATAACGCACATGGCCATCCTCGCCGACTCTTCCTCCTACTCCATGTAACACCGCAGCCGTGATTCACTGATACTAGGTGGAAAAAGAGCATGCCCCCCATGTGCCCTCTTTTAAAGCCCCTGATGACTTTGGTTACCATTTGTCCTGGCAAGTGCCCCCCAAAGCCCCCATTCCTTAAATCCCAAGGGTAAATTATGTTTGAAAAACACCCATGCCTTTACATGAAGTCACCACCAGTCACCTTCATTTAATATCATGCTTAAATAATATTTTTAAAAAACAATAAAAAATTAAGTAAAATTACGTATTTAGGGAAGGTTAAAAAAAGGTGTGTACAAAATGACATCATCGCACCCACATTCTATCCAGGCAGACCATTATGACGTGTATCATTTCATACAATTTCATAACTATAAGCAAAAAAATAGATAATTTCATTCAAATGACCCCAGATTTTTCAGAAATCTGTGAGTTTCTTTAAGAATGCATGTTCTGCAAAAATGTATAATTTTGTGCGTGGCGGTGGCGTAATTTTTTCCCCATTCAGCAGGATTTTTACCATTTTAGCGTGAAATTCTTTAAAGTCGAAATTCCGCCTTCCTGCCGTTCCCACATCCAGTACCGAAGGTTTGCTATATATATATATAAAACACTTTCAATATATATATATTTTTATATATATATATATATATATATATATATATATGCCATTATTTTTTGTAAAAAAAAAAAAAAAAAAAAAAAAAAACTTGATATATCTTTTAAAAACCTTTGAATGTCAGACAGAGAAATTACAATTTAATTTACCGTAAACGTGTAATATTGTTTGCCTTTTTTTGGACCCGTTTCCTTGCACATTAGCACAAAACAGCCTTGCTCCGTCTAACCCAAGCAGATGCCGAGCTGTCATTGACTCCCGTCATCTATCCATTTCCCCTTGGCAAGCATCTGGACGCTGCATATGTGCAGACCGGCAACTATTTTGCCGTGTCTGTGACCAGCGTGTAGAAAAAAATGCAGGTATAAACAGGGGGCTTCGATACGCGTTTAATAAATAGAATACATCTAGGAACCCAGAAATATCATGCATAAAGATTGGTACACGGAAATGTTCCAATATCCTCTAAACAAGTAAGTGGTGTAAAAATTATAAAATTCATTAAACCCAGAAATGTTCCGACACGAGAATCCGATAGACGCCATTTGTTTAAGACGTTTGGACGTCATTTTACCTAAATTCATTTATTACACCTTAATATTGCTTGTGCTCGTTCTGGAATGCGGCAAAACTCTTCGCTCGATCCTTAATGGGGAGGAATAATCATACAGATCGTGAGAACAGAAAATTAAGATGGCTGTCCCCTTGGTAGACATAAAATGTACGTTTCTGCTATGTATGTATTGCATATTTTAAGCTATAAAAATAAAAATACCATAACATATCTTTATGTAGTGAGCTGTTAAGAACAGTTATAAATCGGCTTTAGAGGAATGGTGTGTTGCTCACACAGAGCGTGCATATAATATAATAATATTGTTATATATTGTTATATATTGTTATATTGTTGTTATATTGAAAATACGAGCTAGAAGAAATTATAACATAATCTATCCTATAAATAATATATAGAAACATGGCATATTATCATTTTCTGTTTGTGTATGTGCTATACATAAAAGTATTGTTTACATATAAGGGCCATTGCAACACAGGAGTGATGGGAGTGATAAAGGGCCATTGGAACCCAGGAGTGATGGGAGTGATAAATGGCCCTTGGAACCAGGAGTGATGGGAGTGATAAAGGGCCATTGGAACCCCAGGAAGTGAATGGGAAGTGATAAAAGGGCCGTTGGAACAACAGAGTGATGGGAGTGATAAAGGGCCGTTGGAACACAGGAGTGATGGGAGTGATAAGGGCCATTGGAACCCAGGAAGTGATGAGTGATAAAGGGCCATTTGGAAACACAGGATGTGATGGGAGTGATAGGAAAGGGCCGTTGGACCCAGGAGTGATGGGAGTGATAAGGGCCATTGGCCAGAGTGATGGGAGATAAAGGCCATTGGAACACAGGAGTGATGGGAGTGATTAAGGGGCCCCTGTACGCCTATGAAGAGATTCCATTAAAATTTTCAGCCGCTTCCATCTAAAAGAGTTATATATATATTCAATAATAATTATTAAAGTATTAAAAATGTAAGATCCTTATTCCATTGATAAAAACGGTAAACATTAACATCTGGAAACTAAAATAAGCGCAAGAGAACCCGAATCCATGATGAGAATATTATTACCCAGCTGTATTACTGAAAAAATAGTCTACTTAGCTGTTGTTTAAATATTTAAATATCCTTAGTTTACATTAAAAATGTAGATGTAAATGTAATGCAAGGAAGTTTTACTTTACTCAGAGTGTGGTAGGTAAGTGGAACAGCCTTCCAGCACATGTGGTAGAGGCTGATACAGTAAGGGAAGTTAAAATGTGGCCAGATTTTTGAGGTCCGTAGCAAGCAGAATGGTTGAGGAGGATAGAACTAGTTAGAACAACCAGCATTACCAACACAAAACCCGCGTAGTATTCGAGTATAGAACTTAAAGAGTTAAAGGGAAGGATACATTCGGCTTTTGAATCAAGTGCTAGTTCATGGTCTCTTTTGTGAAGCCATCGATGCTGTTTGCTCTTGGTTTTCTGAGAAATGTTGCACGTGAAATTCATCGTAGTTATATGAAAAATCACACATTACATCTAATGATCGGTAACCCCAGCTTCAGAGAGCAACATTTGCCGTTCCTTGAAAAAAAAAAAGGTGAAAAACAAGCTGCATAAATAGCGTTTCGCGTTACGTGATGTCAATGGGAAGCTTTGTTTTATAGGATCTTGGTCACGAAGAAAAAGTGTTGGGTTTTTTTTCCGAGATGAAAGTAGTACGGTATCTTCCAATTCTTAAATGGTTAAATAAACATTCTGAGAACGTGGTGTAGTTGGGTTGGAGGGCAGCCATCATAATGTTTCAGCTGGCCAAGGAGAAGAACCTTGAGGGTATCCTTGGAGTTGTGGTTAGGGAAGAACGTCAAAGGGGGCCACATTTGTTTGTTTTTTTTTGGTGTCTTATAGGATGCACTTACCAAAACTGACATGTATTGTCCCTCTCTCTATTCTGAAGTACTGCTGGTATCTCCCCCCGACTTGCATAGACAACCCCAGCTTCTTCCACTGCTGTGGCCATCGGAGAAACTCCTTGGAGCACCTACAGGTGGTAGACACGGACATCCACGGTGAAAACAGGAAGTTTATTTAAGTACACTTCCTGTCCATGCTCTGTAGCACTCCGAATCAGTGTGAGAGTAGCAGCCAATCACATATAAGTTGATTGAACATTAATGTTCAGTTAGCATACGTGCAATTGGCTGCCGGTTCAGGAAGTGTGCAGGAAGTGTACTTAAGTATGCTTCCTGCTGACAGCTCCAGGAGAGGCAGGCAGGGCACGTCTAACTCTTATAACAGATGGGGCTAGAGCAGGGCCGGCCCTGGGCTAGAGTATCCTTTAAAGAGGCAATAATAGCGCATGGGTACTACCAATAATAAATAAATGGATCTATCATCACATTCAAATTCTCTGCCGCAAAAAAAAAAAGAGGTTAGCGCAGCAATAAATCCTCAGTCCGAAGGAAAATCGAACATCTGCTATTCTTAGGACCCATCCTAGCGTATTGAAAGAACATCTCTTATTCATGGGCCTGGTATATTATGTACATTATACGTCTGTAATGTAAAGAAATTGTCAGGACATGGGAAATTACATGCTGAAAAAAATCACAGTGGGCCCTGTTTGCATCTGGTATACGGTTGAGAAATTAGATTTCTATATCGGTCACTTATACCGGTGCATTTCCACTCAGAGGTGGCGTTAACCCGTTCATAGCCAATTGTAACATGTACTGGATACAATATTTCCCGAATTCTGGATTTTACAGCTACGTGTAATGGTCTATACAAATTAAGTAAGCCCCATATACCGGTATATAACATATATAAAAAAAAATCAGCCTTATATGTATACAATGGAAGCAGCCACTAAAGGTGCTGTTCCACTTAAAATAAAATATTTGCGCTCCCTAGCATGTTAAGCAAATAAACCTCTGCTGCTGATAAAGATCTATTGTTTTTTCTTTTCTCTTAAGGTTTAATCTCCAAAAGCATAAAAAAAATTTCCTCCAGGTTTTTTTTTAGGGCAGCAACTTATCAGGGCCTACTTTTGTGTCAGGAGAATAAGCGTCCCCAATAAAAATGACGAAAGAGGCAAAATTTCCCTACAATTAAAGATTCTTTTCTGGGAAGGGTTTAGACAATCGTCGGTTGGTTAAGAATTATGTTTCTAATGTTGCACTCAGTTTTTTAAAAAAATGTTAAATTCAGCAGAGTAGTCGACAATCGAAAGTGGGAAACGTGGGGGGAAATGTGTTTTCGTTTCTTGAGAATGCTCCGTTGATGACCAACGACGTACTTAATCCTCATCTTCAGCCCAAGGAAACAGTCCTGTCCAAGAATAAGGTAAAAAAAGGAACAATATCCAATCCACTCCTATAGTTTTATAGTTGTTTTGGCTCCTGTGCTTGGGCTGAAGCTGAGGACCGCGGGCTTTGTCGATACATGGACCTTATCCCCGTTCCTGGGGCGGGCTCCGGAGGGGTGTGCTAAGGAACTTTTTATTTGAATTTTTCATATCACTTAACTCTTTAGGACTGGGGATAGAGGGACGTTAAGAGGCAGGGAATGGGTAAGGGATGGGGCATGTATTTTATTGTTACGAACCCCATACCATGAAACACGGCATAGGGGAGAGGGCACTACATGATGTCTGTGTCTCCCATAGGATTACCTATATATATATATATATATTACCTATATCCCATAGGATTCTAAACCCCCATTCAAGATTGAGTATGTAAAGGTATGCTCTATACCCCTCTGAGCTTTGACATGTTTTACCCCCATCCTAATGCCCTTGGGATCGGTTTAATGAACAGACCTGTCCATTCACACACGCGTTGGGGCGAATTTACGAGGTTTCTGCGGCAATTCCAGCAGGGAGATTTTTTTTTTTTAACTTTTTCGGCCAGCTCTCCTATTTTGATTTCAATTACAATTTCTCCGCATCTGCAGAAATTTGCCCCCCCTCTGCAGTAAAAGGAAAGAGATAAAAACACATAGTTTTATATATAGAGAACAATGATATATACTTCTCAGCACAATGATTTTTAATAACGCGTAGAATGAGCTAGAATGAAAAGCTGAGCTCTGAAGCCCTCCCTGGGCTGTTATCTTTAGCGTGTCCTCAGATACTATTGATGGAATGGAATTTCCAATTAGGAGAGGTCACCTCTGTCACCGTATGAAAGCACAGAAAGATAGATGATTCAGAACCATAAAAGCAATGGTGTGACCGGACCAGAGACCCTCCGTCGTACTGCGCTGCTACTTTAGAAGCCAGAATAATGTATTAGTTGCAATTATAAAACGCATTGTGTGCGATCCATATTCTGTAAGTAAAGGTCTCACAACAGAATGAACTTGAGCTGCCATACTCGCTGTAATGGAATGAGTTTGTATCTATAACTGCTGGATCATACGACTGCTGGAACTTAACACTCGTGTATGTATAGCTTTAGATTGTAAGCTCTTTTGCACTGCCCTGAGCCCTACCCAGGACAGCACCCCCAGCCAGCCCCTCCGCGGTCGGCGTCTTCACTGCATTAAAAGGAGCACTGTGCCTTTAAGGCACATTGCCCCGGGATATAACATCAAGTCCGGGCTCTCCATGTCCTAAAGGCGCACAGCTGAGCCGGCACAGCCCCTATTGTATAAGTGCCACCCGGTATCAAAGATCTCCATTGATCCATTGCACGTCGGGACCTTAGCAGGCCTGACCGCCATACCTGGGAAGGTCCCGCTGATATTGGTGGGCAGTCATCGCCCAAGAGGACTACTGCCCCCTGGACCTGTCGCCCTAGGCTTGATCAGCCTAAACCAGGATACGTCGCTGTACAGGACCTCTAAATCTTTTAGCGCTATATAAATTAAATTTTATAATAACATGCATAGCTCTACACTATTCCATAGAGCTTACAATCTAAATAAAATATTTATTTTTTCCTTAGTCTTGCTCATCGCTCCATTTTACTTTCTACATCATTTCTGTGCTATTCAAACAACACCATGCAGACTACTCGGATATGCTTGTGAGACGATTGCGATTGATTACGACGGAATGGCGCTATATAAAACGATAAATAATAATTAATAATAATAATATAGAATGTACACTGAGGATGCATCTTTCAAAAAAGTATAGGTTTTATGTTTCGGCGAATTGATTGGTTACTCAACAATATGGCACCTGAAAGGCCAATAAAATACGTGTCAAGAAGGAGCCGTGTATTAATTCGATTAATTTAAGTAAATGGGGCGGTGCGGGGCTTTCAGAGGGCAATCAGTTCTGTATCACGCCCAGCAATGCAGATGTCCGAGGCACTGCAAAAATGGCCGTCTCTTAGAAGAAACATAGAACTTTCACTTTGTTTATTGAGAGGCGAAATACCCCCCCATTCATTCATAATAGATTGTGGAATCAAAAAATGCAAACACCGTCCTATGACCCATTTCTTATTGGGGGAGATGTATATATATCTTCTTACTGTTTACTTTAAAGATTATATAGGGGCCCTTTGACACGCTGGCTTCCAAAGCGGGTTTCTCATCCTGACGTCTCTGAGGTGAGAACAGAGGATAAGGCGACAAATGAAAAATGTGTGGTTCTGTTTTTCTTAAATATGACAATTGGACCCATCTTATGCCATAATCTACTTTGCTTTGCCCTCTTATAGTGACCACGTTAAGAACAAGAAGAAGAGTCCCAGAGTAGAGCAGTGGGATGCTTGGAACATCGTTGTCCTGCACCTTGACTGTCTACTAGGTCCAGGGTAACAATCCACGGGTCCGGGGTAACACGTTAGTTAATCCTCCACGACATGGACTCTAAAGGGATGGGTAAAGTGAGGCTCCCCAGTACCGGGTGAACCGGCATGATGCTTGGCCAGCTAATTTCCTGGCGTGTCAAGTCATTGAATGTGTTACTTCTGTTGCCATCTCTGGTGACCAAACTACTGCAGTCCCTACTGCAGAGGAATCCATAAAGAACTTCAGAGATATTTTTTCATTCTTTTAATATATGGGAAACTATAAATGTGCAAATTAGCGAACGCTGCCAAGTTATTTTTAGAAAACTGCGGAACGACGTATTGTCTCAGAATATGACCCGCTTTAGAAAGCGGTACTTAAGGGCAAGGCTCCTTAATGTGCGTGCGTCCACCCAGCCACTTCCAGGTTAGAACAGCACTGAAACCTAAGCCAAAAAAATAATTAACTTGGAAAAAAAATATGATATGCTCTATAAATTAACGTAACGACCAGTAGATGGAATCAGTGTAATTTTCCAGCAGAAGATATAATTTCTGAGCCCACCATTCCTGGCCAACACATCCACATGAAACATGATAATATAGGATGGAACGAAAAAGGAGCGTAGAAATGTATTAATTTTGGAAATTCTGCGTAGCGCCACGGCTGTGTGTGGCTGATTGGTAACGAAAGCAGAAGATGTGTAGGTTGTGGCCCGTCGGTGGGAGATAAGTGACACTCACCTTATACCCAAGTTCTTTTGGAACCCCTCTACATTCTGAGGATGTTTCTAAAGCCCAACCTGCCATAGCACCAATTTATGGAATATATAATTACAAGGGAAATTGTGACATGGAAGTAAACCTAATAAATTACTTTTTAGACGTTAAAAGCATATATCACCTCCTCAGGGTGGGTGTTGAGATGCAAAAACTTTCTAGTATAGGGTCCTTAAGTGATTTTTACTACCAGTTTAAGTGATGATCATTGATTCGATGTGGAAGTGGAAAGCACTTACTTCTTAAACATGGTCTGAAATGTTCTTTGGTACAAATCAATCTCTACAAAACGCTTTGGCAGAGAGTGTGAACGAAAGCTAAAATTGAGCGAAGGAAGACTAATTGCTCTCGGGACACCTAAAATAGTCTTGGAAACCACTAACTGCATATTCATTGGAGTCTGCTATTAGTGTCATCATCGTACGGGACAAGTGCTATGCTAAAAGATATGTTATTTGCTTCAGATAATAAGTTGGCTTTGGATTTTAGAAGTTATCCAAATGAATATATCATGATATCTCATATTAAACAAACCTGCACAATGTGTTGGCATCAGTACACTGGGTTGGGTTAAGTAAAGTCTGATGGGTAAAGTTCCTGTTAATTGCCCAAAATTATTCATCAAAGAAGAGGACTCAGAGGTCCTGAAAGCTTAGGTGACTCTCCATCCATTTATATGTGGAGCCAATCACCTTCTACCAAATGCTTCATCCTCCACGATACAGCCATATACGTTTCCCATGTTTCCGGTGTTCAAGTCGCATTGAGGGTGGGATCGGTGATCATGGAAGGACATTGATGTCCTTGAACTTTTACTTCTGAAAAGCCCACAATTAACTCAAACATCAACTGGTAGAATGTTCAGCACTGGGTAACCTCATGTACGATGATAATCTGTTTCCAAGCTTTCTTTTCAATCACGTATCGTTAAATGCCTACATCCATGGCAAAGGATTTTTGTTGAGGTCACTAAGTCAACGACGTTCAAAGTTGGGGATCGCTTATTTTGACCAGACTGCAATATTTATAGTTTTCTTGACTGTTAACATGTTGAGCATGGGACATATGTGAGGTTGTTGGGTTCTTGTCTGTCTGGTTGCAGCTTGCTAACCAGGGGTTAATTGGGAGGAGGTTTAATTGCCCCTCCCCCATCACATTAATAAGGTTTTGGTAGCCGTATAAACTGCTTTGTGTGCCCACTATGTAGGAGGTGAGAGTAGGTTCTCACCCTATTGAGAGTGTGCCTTGACGTGGCGGGTGAGCTTAATTATGCTTTGGCCAATTCATATAACCAAAACTTCTCATTTATATTATGTTTATATATTTGTTGCCAACTTTATTAGGGTGAGAAGCGCAGACAGTTTTTGTTTTTTTTTGTTAACATTTTATACTCAGAGACCGATCGTGTTTAAGCATTGAATTTTCTATAAGAAATATTGTGCTGATCTGCTTTCATATAACTTACTTGAGCACCCCTTGGATCTTTAGAAATAAAGACTATAAATAATAAAATAACAATTAAAAAAAATCTCATTTTTTGTTAATTGGGATGTCTTAAGTTTTCAGTCTCCGTGTATAGTTAAGTTATCATTAATGACCATGATTTAGTTACAGAGAAAACAAGGTTTCACTTGAGTCTTCAAAGCCATGGAGATAATTAAGAGTCCAGAAGAAATTCAGGATATTAAATGTTGTGTTACACTTCCATTAGCAAACCTCCCCTCACTATCGTATTTCACGGGAGTAATTACCAACAAGGATATCATCCGCCTTATGAGGACAATGTATTTTTGTTTGAAGGGTAGAGATTATCCTATTGCGGGAAAGCCAGCCAATTAGGGGGCTCAAAGACGGAGCTTTACTGATGTATAGGCATATAAAAAAACTCAGGTGGAATGAACGGAATCTAGCGTCATTAACGTCAAATTAATATTTTTTTTTATTGGGCACAATCCTGTAGCAAAGACATGTTTAAGATATATTTTGAGCTTCCCGACAGCTGTGTATTCTGGCAAAGGCTGACTAAGCCTAGGTTGGTAGGTCTAGGTTGGTAGGTCTAGGTTGGTAGGTTTAGGTTGGTAGATCTAGGTTGGTAGGACTAGGTTGGTAGGTCTAGGTTGGT